>JZKD02S0407512.1:6762-18100 GCA_000966675.3 Picea glauca | reverse complement strand
GACAAAATGTTGCAAATGGATTTGAACACTCCCTATCACAAGATACTATTGTGTGTTTTGTTCTTTGGAGAGTGTGTCTCACTGCCTATTCCAAATCTCTATCCTAGCTAATGTTGGTGTAAAAGAGCCCTAGAAAAAGTTACTAGTTGAATTTTAGAGTTTCGCAATATTATTAAAGGTTGTTGTTACTCAAGAGGGAGATAGGAATGAAACCAATGTGATGTGAGACTTTGACCCAATAACGTGCAAATACAAATGAATAATGCAAAATTTCATTTGATGAATTCTATCTACAGTAGGGAGAAATAATTTTTCTGGAACAATGCAAACTACGATGTACAATTCCTTTCTTTGAATGTAGTACCAAACAATCATCAACAATGTAATTTCACTATTCATTCTCTTTCATTGTTTCAAATGCCAATATTTTCTGAATAAATGATTGCTTAAAAGACTAAAAAGAATTTGATTTTTTCCTTTCGAGAAACCAAAACAGATATGTAACTAAGAAAGGATAAGCAATCAATGAAAATAAAGAACTCAACAAACACCCAAATCGATCTTTCAATGAAGATAAAAATAAAAATTGATAAGAAAAAGTCTCTTCAAATATGAATAAGAAATTATTTTTTGATCATTAGGAAATCCAGAAGATGTAACCAACCTACAAATCCAAATCCAAACCAAGACGTTTGATCAAGCAAGCACTCAGACGCAAATCCAGATATTATATCCTTAATAAAAATAAAAAATAAAGATTGAAAAAATATCAAAAGAGAGGTGTTCAATTTTCGAAACCAATCAAGATCGAGCTGAAACAATCAATAAAAGTCAAGAACTGGCATTAAAAATCCTTGCCCAGCTGACCTAAGCAAAATTGGGACATAGTAGAATCCAAAATCCAACACAAAAAAAAAATTCAAATGTCGCCGCAGGCAGGCAGTATAACACAGTGCAGAAATGAATGATTTACATGAGCCAAAAACATGCAGGGTGCGGAAATCTCACGCTGGAAGGAACTACCAAGGTGTGGAAATGAATGGTTTCTGTAGGCTATCTATAAGATGCAGTGCAGACATGTTTGAAAAATCAATAAATTTGGGGAAAAAGGCAAAACATTTAAGTGGGCTTTTAAACCCAGCGAGAGTGAATGGGTCTCCCAGAGACTCAGACATTGATATCAAGTAAAAAGAATAGGTCAAAAGCAAATGACCAACAAAAAACCACAAACTAGTTGTTTCTCCCCAGTGGAGTCACCAATTTTTTTATTGGGTAAATCGGTAGATGTGGACCTGAACTAATCCCCCTCGATCCACCTGGATATAGAACAAAACAAGACGGAACAAGACGCCTTCCCTAAGTTGCAATCATTGAGTTTACTATCCAAAAAGGAATAGTAACATACCTTATGAATCACTTCCTTATATTTTTTTTGTCCCTACTTCACTCTAGTGCTATTGTAGAATCAGATCTGCGATAACACAAACCAACTGACATGAAATAAATAATAGTAGAATTCAATGACAACCTAAACATGTGATTAAGGAATAATGTAATAAAATACTAATCATTTTATGGGAAAGAGACGTGTCACCGTATTATATTAATGAAAAGTGGAAGATACAACCAAATTGTCTTGATGTCACAAGTTCCCTTTTAGTGGTCCTTTGTCCCAACACACAAATACACTTGCTCCGAAATTCACATGAAGATAATCCACAAAAACTTGATGGACAAATGGAGGCCTCAAGCATCACTAAGAATAGGATTCTTCACACAATCTTCAACCTATTCTCTCACCAATTCTTTGCTTGATCTTGCTCAATTGTGCTTAACCTTTTCCATGAGAAGCCCATGATTATATAGGATAAGGTGAAGTGGTTAAAAGGATGAGGATGATCCCACCAAATTAGAGAAACCAGTAGGATCGCAACCATACGGACGCCACCTCATATTCTAGAAGATTCCCCTTCTAGAAACTTCATGAAACCTCTTTCCTCTTTTATATTTGGAATGTCGCCACACCATGCCTATATAGCAGCCTACAGAAATCCCATGGGCTATCTATAGGGTAGCCTGCGGAAATGATGGATTTCCACACTGTGTAGTATGGGCAGCCTATAGACCCTTTCTAAAAGGTAGCTTTGTAGAGGAGGAAAGAAGTTGCTCTTCTTAGGAAAAATTCATGTTGGGATCTTGAACACATGTCTATGATATCATCATTAGAATGACCAAAATAATGTGTAACATGGCCTATACTCTATTTGGATTGATCCTTGCCCCTTCAGCTGACACAACATGCCCCAATAATTTACCCTCTCCCATGGAAAACAAGGAATTCTTAGGATTGAGGGAGGGACCAAACCTTTTGCACTTCAAGAAGACTTTCTTCAGATGATGACAATGCTCTTTTTCATACCTTGAGAAAACTGTAATGTCATCCAGATAGATGACTACAAATTTGTCTCTTTCCCCAATGAAGGCAATGTCCATGGCTCGCTGGAAGGTTTCTCTTGCATTCATCAATCCAAAGGGCATTTTAGCATACATGAAAGTGCCCCAAGGAGTAGTGAAAGTTCTCTTCTCTCTATATTCAGAGAGGACAGAGATTTGATTGTAGCCAGAGAATCCATCAATCATAGACATCGTGGATGAGCCAGTCACTCATTGCAAAATGTGCTCCATCTTGGGCAAGGGGTAGTTATCCTTTTTGGAGCTCCTGTTCAAATTTTTGAAATCAACACATAATCTGATTTCTCCATTCTTCTTCCTAACAGGGACTAAATTATCTACCCATTCTGAAAACCTCAAGGGGATGATGATCTGGGCATCTAGAAGCTTCTTTACTTCCCTTTCCATGATAGGAAACAACATAGGTTTTATTTGTATGAGTTTCTGCCTGAAAGGCTTGGCCTCTTCTTTCAAAGGGATTTTTTGTTCCATGATGTTTGTGTCATATGTTCTTAAGTATTCATATTTCCAAGCAAAAACATGAGTAAACTCCCTCAACAAATTGACATATTCAACCCTTTTCTCCTTTGATAGACTGTTAGACAACTTGACATACCTAGGGTCCTCCTATGTTCCTATATTGCATTCATTCACATCATCCTCTTTGGTTGAACCTTTAACCTTCACAACAACATAATTTATGTCAAATAATCTCTCCAAAGGGACTAGTCCCTTTGGAATATGGTTACTCGACAACTGGACAATATGATGGTCAGCCATTTTATTAAGAAAAACATCATCATGAGGGATTTCTTCAGTATCTTGATCCTAATCAATATGAAAATCAACAAATTCATCAACGGTCTCAAGAAACTTTTTGATCTCAGGATCATCCTCGAAGACCTTCCAATGCTTGACATTGTCAGGAATAGAGGGTTTGTATATTACTTCTACCTCATACTTGAGCTTTGAGGGTAAAGGGACCCTGAAACTACTTGTTGAGTCAGCCAATGAATCTTCCATAGTGTTATCCTCTCTTGGAATGAAAGAAATATTAAAATCCGAGAAGAAATTGTCAACAAGATCCCAGAATTCATTTTTGTAGGCCCTTAACTTGGGGTTTTTAGCCTGATACAGATTTCTGACCTGTTGTACAATTAACTCAGCATCCCCGAATACTACTAGCTCTTCAATATCCATGCCTTTGGTATCTCTCAAACCCAAAACAAGAGATTCATAATCTGTCACATTGTTTGTTGTTTCAAATTCGAGCTTAAAAGACAGAGATATTGTCTCTTGGGTAGGGGAAATGAAAACTACCCCAGCCCCGACACTTTCCTTAGAGGAGGCTCCATCAAAAAACATTTTCCAAACATAGACATTAGAAGGAGGGTCTTGGGATGCTTTCTGATTACAATAGGCACTTGAGGACCATCAGTGAGTTGTAACATGTTGGTTCCCAGATCAGTATCTACTGCAAAAATGGGGTGGTTGGTCATATTTGCTTCATCACTGATGATGTAAGAAAGTTGTGCTTCCCTGTAAATCCTTCTTTGTTCACCTCCAAACATAGGAATAGTGGCATATGAAATATCCATCTACAACGTTCCCCCTAGTATTTTTATCCAAGATCTAGACAGAAGCATCCAATACTTAGGGGGAACATCAGCCACCATGATATCCATGACCACACTCTTCATTGGCAACTGAAACAATGAAATAGCCAAGTCTTTAATAACACTGAGCCACTTCACCTTCATGGAATCAAATGAGTACAAGTCATGATAAGTATTTGTGACCTCCAACCCGAGCTCCTCCATGACAATATTAGGCATAATATTATGAGAGGCCCCTGAATCCATCAAGTAGTTGTGCATCACCTTATCATGGATGTTCAATGAAGTATAGAAAGGAGGGGATGAGTCATCTCTATATTCCACCAAAGGTCCCAGTATGATAGCGGGATTTTCATCTTGGATATTGACTGAATTTGTGGGATAAGATGAAGGCTCAAACTATAGCATTTTGGAGAGGTACCTTTTGAAATCCTCATGCTTAACTAGCTCCAAGAAAGGTACAGGAATTTTAAACTTTTGAATTTCATTCTCAAAGCTAAAAGAAGGGGGAGGCTTCATAATCCCCTTTACTTCTGGGATAGGGTTCTTGATTATTGGTTGGGGGTTCTATGTCTCCTTTTCTTTGTTGCTAGCAGCCACCTTATTAACATGATGCTTTGTTCTAGTCAGTTTCTCATGACTATCAGGTTTTACCTCTTTCTTCTTGGACTTGAGGTTATATATATTTGGGTTGTCACTGGTTTTTTCTCCTCTGCTCATCTCATTTAGTTGGCTACCCACAAGGGAATCTTCATATGAAGACTGGGTTAAATGAGGGGATGAAGGGGTGTCGCCAATGCAATGGATTTCAGGATCAACTTCTTCTTCCTCTCCTTATGCATCGGTAACCAAGTTGTTTTGGAGAGGGGCTTGGATTTTTTGATCATCTCTATCCCTATTTCTTTGATCTCTTTGGATGATCTAAAGAGCATTATTTGGTCTTCTGAAATTTCCCTTGTTATCAATACTTTGGGCATTCTTATAGCCTTGTTTCCCTTCAAATTATAATCTCTCCATTTCTGCAGAAAGTGATTTTACTAGCTTTTCTAACTCATCCACTTGAGGGTGGGAAGCAGAGGGACTAGAGGTTGAAGCTTTGGACCTTCATTTTCCTCTGTCTCTATCAACCTTACTCCTAAGTTTATCAACCACCAATATATTGGATTCTACTTCAAGGGTTGTGTCTTGCATATGAGCCAAGGAGCTAGCTCTTCTTTCTCTCAGCATGAGGAAAAACTTGGGTTCAAAGGCACTAGCATAAGCGATCTTGGTAGAGGTTTCAGTAGGCTTAATCTCATTGGGGATCTTATTATACATCTTATTAAATCTCTTGGAGAAGTCTGAGACAAATTTCCCTTCTTCTCTCTTAAGAGATTTGAACTCTGTCATGTAGTAAAGGAAGTATTTTTTATCCCCCCATTGTCTTAAGAATGCATCATCTAGAGCTTCAATCCTACCAATAGATCCAGGATTCAGACCCTTGAACCATTTTCTAGCCTCTCCATCTAGGCTCTGTACAAAAACCCTCAACCAAACATCTTCATTTTCAATATTTAGATTATCTGCATAACTGTAAAAGGTTGAAAGGTGCTCTTTAGTAGTTATGTCTTCCTCTCCTATAAACTTGGGCATGTAATTGAGGTAATCCCTAGTTGGGAGGGGATTCATAGGCTAAGGAAAAATAAGAGGGTCATACCTAGCAGCCACTATGATGTCCATTATGTTTCTGGGAGGATTAGCACCTGCCATTAGGATGTGGACTGTAGGAGAAATAGGGGGAGATGGATTTCGGACAAGCGAGGTTGGAACTATGTTTCTAGGGGAGAACAGAAATAGTTGAGTATTCAGGGAGAAATATGTGGGGTTCAAGGGAAAATAAGTTTCCCCCTCTTTATATGTAGATACTATGACAGGAGGAGGAGGAGGAAAAGCCAAAGTGGGACAACCTTCAGAGCTTCTGGTTCTGAACCACTTTACAATCTCAGGGGAGACAGGGGTGCCAAAAATTTCTTCTAAATGAAGTCTAGAAGGAGAGAATTCAACAGGGAAACTCCCAAAATTTAAAATTTTTGAAACTCCAATAGATGGTATAATAGGAGAACTAGATGCAGCTACTGGAGTTTTTAAATAAGAATGATTTAAATTACCAGAATCCTCGGATACAACAGCTGAAATCTGTTCTCGAGGGGTCTTTCCTTTTCTGATAATATTTTATGGGTCTGCTTCAAGTGTAGCCAGAGGCAGCTGTGGAGTAGACCTCATGTGTCTTATTTTGGGAGCCACAACTGAAACAATGGAGTCACCAAGTGCAAGTTGCAATATTCAAGTTACTTATTTCGAATGCACCTTTAGAATCAAATTTCTTTGTCATTCTATCCTAGGGAAATTTCTTCAATTTGTTCCCTGGCAGCAATGCCACAAATTTTATCACTGAGAGTCACCCTCAAATTGCGAGAGGATAAGACCAATAGCCATTAGAATGTTTGGTGGATGTTGGTTTTATGAGTGGAGGTCAAATGGACAAAACTCAGTACAGGAATGATTCTAACACAGAAACTGGGCAAGAAATTCACAAGGAAGTGAGGGCCTCATTAACTTCAGTCATTGAATTGAGTTTAAGAGTGAGAAGAAGGAAGACTTAGTGAGAAAGTGTAAAATTATTCCATGGGCATCAGACTTTCAAGCAACTTGGTGAAGAAAAACTCAAGCTCAAGAGTAGTCTTGAACTCAAGCGTCAAACATTGAAATATGTCACAGGAACACAGTCACAACAACATAATGATCAAACCTACATCACAATGAAACTATGCCAACTCGACTAGATCCTCCATGTCTGAGCCTTTCATCTTAAGAGGGAATAAGACAACAAAGAAGCTGACTAAAACAATCATAGTATTACTATAATTAAATCTATATTACAATAAAACTATGACCCTCGACTGGATCTTCCATGCCCGAGTGTTTTAGTACAGTTTTTATAGAGAAATGAAAGAAGATGACTTCTATTAATGTGAAAGTATCAAATTTGATACATAACCAGAGAACAACTCTAACATCAAAACATTACAAAATAGGGAGCTATGCTCAACCTGTTGACCCGTTTAACAAATTCTCACATTGATCTATTTATACTCGGACCCATTTACAACTGTTGTAAGTGTGACTTGATCCAACAGTCTTGTCTAAAGATTTTTTCCTTTGTACATCCTCTATCGTACTGCGCATGAATCTTCCTTGAGATGATAGTTTTGATCTTTCCATCGGGGCTTCCATGCATTATATTTATGGAGTGAGTCGAGGTTTCAACTACCGACCTGTGTCCATTTAATGATATTTCCTCAGGATCGAGAACAGTCCAGATAACCAAGGGGTGACTACCTGCTATGATTAAATATGATGTTGAATGAGCATACAAATTCAGGGCCATTGGTCTGATCGAGGTCTGTGACTGGGACAGTCCTGCTATTTTAGTGCCACCGTTGAATTTTTATCCATCCACCAACTCTGGGATGCATTAGACCTCGTGTGCAATGACATCAAATTTGGTGTTTAAGACCCTTGGACGCAGAGAAACGGATGAGCGCCTTGTGTCTTTGGCCTTAATTCAATGTGACCTCGGGATGTGACCCGACACTTTATGTCAAATGGTGTTTCATAACTTCATGCTTAGGAGGTATTCACAACACCTGCCTCCATATCTCTTGATACCCTAATCGGTGAAACCACCCTACCTAGATCAAAAATCGGACCTACTTTACGGTCGATGACTGCGATTGCTTCTGCGGAACCTTGAGTCGGTCGACTATATGCAATTGGCACTGACTTATATTCCTAGGTCCACCTCCCACATGACCTGGGGCCATGACTCGGGGCCCAACTCCTGAGTTCTTTGCAACTTCACACTTCACAAAGTTGGTGCTCTGTCTCTTGCAAATTCTCTGAATCGTGAATTCACTTATCTCCTGCCACATGGCCTTTAGATATACAATCCACAATGACTCAAAATTTTAGGACTTTGGAATCCTGTTGATGTGACTACAAAGATCAACGAATCTCATTGAATGGGATCGAGGGCCTTAATTGTCTCTGACTTTTGGAAATTCAGAATTTGGAGAAAAATGAGAGGAGAAGTCCCAAAGATATCGAAATCAAAATCAATCACGACCATCTGTTGGGAAAGGACATGCGACACTTGATTTTGTATTCTAGAGTTTGCATGGTGCTAATCCTTGCACAACTTCATACTTTCGAATGCATGAGGGCTGCTAACTTGAACTTCATAAAGAATCTTCGCCATTGAAAAATAAACTTTCCCGATCACTTGATTCGAGTCTACAATGGATCACTTAGAGCATTACACTTTGTGCCCATGGTTGTTTCCTATGTAAAAAAAGACTTGGAAGACTTGGAGTGGGCTTGGGAAAATAGAATGACCAGTAGTTGAAACGAAATGCGTTATGAGTGTTCATTCTTAGAGAAAAATAGAGAGCTTTGGGCTGAGACTTATCTAGATGAGACACCAAGGGGAAATGGGTCGTTAAACAAAGGAGGAAAAATGACTTTACCATTCGAAGGGAAAAAATTAGGACCTAGCTTGCGACACAAAGAGAGAGAGATGGGAAAGGACACGGACTCATGTATTATCAACACAGACTCACGACCCTTGAAAACTTCATGTGATAACACATAGGTAGGGAATTTTAGGGCTATAACAGATTCCCCCTAATGTGTGAGGTCAGAAGAGAATTTGATGGCTGAAATACATTACAATATCTTTACCAGTGGCAAGGCACAGAGTTGATTGAGCCCGGGACTAGCGTTCGGTAGGTCAATATCTTCAAAACAATAATAATCTCTTCGAGGTGGGCATACCCATGCTCGAGATAAACTAATCATGGCTACCAATCAAGTACATTGCAGATCCATGTCATAGAATTGTCTATATAAAGTGTAGCCGCAAGAAATACATAGTGGATATACATCTCAAAATCAATCGATGATATTCAAGTACAATATAATATGCATATTCAAGAAGCATCAATGCATATGGCTAGAGATGAGGACTTCATAGCTCTAGAAACAACTTCAATATCTTCAACACCTTAGGTAGGAGTACAATAGGAGTGTAAGACTCACTACTCTGAGGTCTTTGACATGTCATCGGGGAAAGACTGGAGGATCTCGATCATCATACATAAAACTTCATCGATTTTGAATCTAGACTTGACTAGACTCACGGGATGGTTGAATCATGAAAGTATAGAGATAAAATGAACAGAGGTCGACTCAGGTTGGATACAAATTCCCTTGGACAAAAGCATGAAATATGATCAGACTCAGGCAGCGTAACATTGACATAAGTTTGTGATGCAGAAGGCACCGCAAAATCTCCATGTGTTCGGAAGAGTAACCAAACGGAGGAGGACATAACTATATGTAGTGATAACAACTTCCTAAGGTCATACTAAATCCAAATTCTTGGTGAACAAATGAAAGGATGTGTTTTTTCCAAGGGAAACTATCCTGCTGTCGAAAAAAGAATGTATATTTTTCGTCCCCTCTTTTTGGAATATTTGAATTTTTTGTCTTTTTCAAATTTTTAACAAGCTTGAAAAATAATAAAGGAATGCTATGTTACAAAGGAGGAATGATTGTCGCAAGCAAGAAAATTGGTTCCAAGTGCATGGAACATACTGATGCTCAAGCCAAGGAGATATGTGCAGGAAAAGGACACTCGAGTAAAATTCCTCCACAGGTCAAGGTGTCAAATCGCAAAGGCAAAGTGTTGCAAGGATTGAATATAAGGAATGATTTAAAGGTTCGGTTGAGAGTTACATGGATTCGGCATTAGGCCAAAGATGTAAAGATGAGACCCTCAATGTGATTAAGCATGAAACAACAAGACTCCTTCCATGTGATTTTTTATGAGCCTAGATAAGGTAAGATCGGTGGTTTTTTAACATTTAGAGAGTCTGAAAAAAAAAACGCAAAAAGAAGACTCCAGGGAGTACCTTTTTTGCAATTAGTCCAATCGGCTCTAAAAATGGTTAAACTTGCATCAAAAGGACATCTTTTCAAAACCGTTTTAATGAGTGTGACAAAGACAAGATCACTCGGCTATCTTTTCAATTTTAAGGATTCGAAAAAGAGATTAACTATGGACTCACATCATTTTTCTAGGTTTAGTCTCCTTAGCCTAAAAAAGTTTAAAATATAACTGAGGAGAACTCTCTCGGAGAGATGAATCTCCCGATGCGTACATTTGTCTTGAATAATCTACTCGCTAGAAAAAGGGTTAAACTTATGCCAAGTAGATTTTCTTCTGGACCAATTTAACGAGTGTGAAAGGGACAAGGTCACTCGACGATACTTTCATATTTAGGGAGTCTGAAAAGAGCTTAACTATGGACTTCGAGGAGGTTCATTTTTCGTAAGTAATCTCCAAGGCCCGAAAAAGAGATAAACCAAAACCAAGGAGACTATTCCTTTTTTGAAAATTTAGTCCCTCAGGCCTAAAAAAGTGTTAGAAAAATAGGGCCGTGGAGCAATAAAATAAAACAAATGCAGAAACAAAACACAGAAGATACACAATACAATAGAGACACAAATTTACGTGGTTCACCCAGTGTAGGCTAGGTCCACCAGAGAAATTGCACGGTCCTTCCTTTATTATTATCCAGCATATGAAGGGATACAACCTACAACAAAACCCGTTGTAACTTCCTCTTCTTTCTCTCACAGTATCCTATCTCAGAATACAATATTCTCCATCATACATAGCCACAATACATTTCCCTCATAAAAGAGGGTTGCCTTCTAGGGCAAAAAAACCCTAACATAATTTCTACCGTTAGATCTGCGAACTTATAATGAACAGTCCAGATTTACAATGAAATTACAATATACTTTTACAAGGCAATTTTTCCTTCGGGGGCTGCACCCCCGAACCCTCGCTACTGGCCCTCTTTCCCCCAGACCCCCCCAGCCAAGGAGATAGCCCCCCTAGACCCCGCATAGGGGGTACCCCCCCTCTGCACTCCCCCGCATGGAAGAGTGTACATACTTATGGGGTGTAAATACTCCATGAGGTATAAACATGGCTGAAAGTAAAAGACCTCTGAATCAAGAAGATAATCAGGCTCCACAACCAACAATATCCCACTTGGAGACTGATCTCAACAACTCCACCACTGTTGTATATGCTAGACTCTGAACCTTCTTGGACCTGGCAAATTTCTCATCTTCATCTTCATTCTTGAAGACCAACTGAA
>JZKD02S0407501.1:0-18100 GCA_000966675.3 Picea glauca | reverse complement strand
GGGTTGTAGGGTGCCTGGAGACTTAATAGTTTCACCTTTATTACGTTGGCACACCTCACATTCTATGAGAAAGTGAAGGATATCCTTCTTCATTCCTTCCCATAAGAAAGAATGATGAGCACAAGCATATGTACTTTGGAATCCTGAGTGACCCATAATAGTTGATGAGTGCAACTCATTTAAGAGTTGTGGCTTGAGTGTTGAAGAGGGTGAGAGAACCATGCAATACTTATATTTGGGAATATTTTCCTGCCAAGTGTAGCCAATGGGAGGATTAGGGTCCTCCTAAAGTTGTTGAATTAACTTGGAGAGAGTCGAGTGTGTTAGCCACTCTTGGCGTACTTCTTCAATCCAAACAGGGACTGCTAAGGATAAGGAAAATAGGGGGTTGTCTTCTTCATGTTGGTGTGATAATGCATCAATTACTATATTATATTTTCCCTTTTTGTATATAATTTCATAATCATAACCCAACATTTTGGTCAACCACTTATTTTGTTTTGGGGAGGATAGGCATTTCTCCAAAAAATATTTCAAACTATGGTGATTTGTTTTCATCTAAAAAGGACATCCCAAGAGATATGGCCTCCATGTGTGCACCACATGGAGAATGGACATCATTTCTTTTTCATACATAGATATGCCCAGATTGTGGCCACTCAATGCTTGGATAGTAAAGGCCAAAGGTCTACCATCTTGTGTAAGCATTGTGCCTATACCAGTGCCAGAAGCATCTGATTCCACCACAAAGGTTTTATTTAAGTTAGGTGTTGCTAGGACAAGAGTAGTGCACATGACCCTCTTTAATTCTGTGAAGGCATAATCAACAACATGTGTCCAATGGAATCAATTCTTCTTAAGAAGGTCGATCAATGGATTAGCGATTTTCCCATAATGGTGGAAAAATTTCCTGTAATATCCTGTGAGACCAAGAAAATCTCGTAGGTGCTTTAAGGTCTTGGGTCATGGCCATTCTTGCATAGAGTGTATATTTTTTGGGTCCAATTTTACCCCTTTTCAACTGACAATGTGTCCCAATTATTCCACTTCACTAGCTCCAAATGAACATTTGGTATTTTTGAAAAACAATTGGTTTTCCTGCAGCAAGTGAAGGAATTTGTCCACATGAAAAAGGTGGCTATCCCAAGCATGGCTGTAAATGAGGATGTCATCAAAGAAAACCAAGAAAAACTTTCGAAGGTAAGGTTTCAATAATTTATTCATGAGACTTTGGAAGGTGGATGGGGAATTGGAAAGGCCAAAAGGCATGACCAATAATTCATAATGTCCTTTATGAGTTTTGAAAGCAGTCTTCAAAATATCTTCCTCTTTCATGCAGAACTGGTGATAGCCTGAGCGAGGGTCTAATTTGGTGAAGACATGGGCACCTTGGATTTCATCCAAAAGATCATCAATGATAGGAATGGGAAACTTATCTGTTATGGTGAGTTTATTCAGGGCACATGCGCCAAGTACCTTCTTTCTTTAAAACCATCACCATGGGTGAAGAATATGGGCTAGTACTGGGGAGAATTACCCTCGCCTCCAACAATTTCTATACCATATTTTCTATTTCATTTTTATGAGAAAATGGATATCTGTAGGGAAAAACATTTGGGGGTTGACTACCCGGAAGAGGGATGATATGATCATGCTCACCACTTAAGGGAGGTAAGGTTGCAAGAATCTCAAATACATTGGGGTACTTGTCCAATATGAGTTGCAGGCTGGGAGGAACTAACTGAGAGGCTTGTTTAGTGATATGGATGGAATTAAATTGAAAAATCACACCATGGTGGCCTTTCTTCAACAATTTCTCCATCCTGTGAGAGCTGATAATTTCAGGAGAGCCCACTTGGAGATCATTGAGGGTATATGAGTGAGCATCTTGGGTGAAGCTCATATATAATTCTTGATAGTCCATTGTGATTTTCCCCAGAGTGTGAAGCCACTCTACTCCTAATACAATATCACAAATCCCCATGGAAATAGAGAAAATGTGGGTTTTCAGAGTATAATCACCCATTTGGAGTTTGACATTTTCAGAACGGTCCCCACACTTCATAGTATGACCATTAGCGATGAGGATCTGAAAATTGGAAACAGGGCGTACAAAGCAATGGATCTCATCAATAAACCTGGATTAAATAAAATTATGGGTGCTACCACTATCAATCAACACCTCCACTGACCTATTCTTGATGTAGCCCTTGAGTTTCAATGTCTACGGGGCCGAAATACCTGAGAGTGCATGAAGTGATATGATGGGTTCCTTTGGTTCCACAGGAGTTACAACATGAGATTCATTGTGATCACTTGGTGGAGCCTCACCTGAGTCATGAACCTCATCATATGGGATGTCATTAGAAGGAAATGAAGTTCATGAATCAATCTGGAAGAAATTTTGTTCACGACATTATGCCTTGGTGAATACTTTTCATCACAACAGTAATACAGTCCTTGATTACGACGTTTCACCATTTCAGCTGGAGATACTTTTTGGACCTTCAATGTTTGTGTTAGATATGTGTGAGACCCGGGGCGAGGAAAGTTGAGAACCATAGCCCCCATGGGTGGGGCCTGAAGAGTGGTCTGTGCTTCCTGTGCTAATTGACATGCCTACAACCAGGTAGTAGGATGATGCATGCTCACATGAGCCCGATTGGATTCCTTTAAGTTGTTGATAAAAAATTCAAGGTAAAATGCATTAGATAATCCCTCAATATGGACATCCAACTGTTCAAATTCTGTGATGAAATATGTGACTGATCCAGTTTGGCGCAACTTGGTGACTCTACCCAAAAAATGTGATTCTATATCAAAATATTGGGTGCACTGGAATCCTGCTGCAACCTTTGAATGAGAGTCCACATGCTTTCATCATTCTTCCATTCATCCCTTGGTTCTATTATCCAATCCGTTTGGATGATTGAGATAACACAGAGAAAGGCCTCAACATCTTCATCCTTTCTTGAGACTGCATCTACCGCAACATTTTTCTTCCCTTTTTTATAGATGATTTCAAAATCATAACCCAACATCTTGGTCACCCATTTTTGTTGTTTTTCTGAATATAGTCTTTGTTCCAAGAAGTATTTAAGACTATCATGATCTGTTTTGACCTTGAAGTGCCTACATATTAGGTAAGGGAACCATTTATTCAATGCATGTAGTATTTCCATCATTTCGTTCTCATAAATAGGTTTGTTTAAGTCCTTTCCCTTGAGTGGTTGACTTTCAAAAGAAAGAGGCCTTCCTTCTTGCATTAGAAAAAAACCAATGCCATTTCCCGAGGCATCACATTCTACAATAAAGGTTTTTGTGAAGTCTGGTGTGGTCAAGACACGAGCTTTGCACATCTCCTCTTTAAGTTTTTCAAAATCTTGAGTTTCCTCTGGAGTCCATGAAAATGCATACTTCTTAGTTAATGTCGATAGAGGTGTTTCCATTCTTCCATAGTTCCGAACAAACTTGCGGTAGTAACCTATCAAACCCAAAAATCCTCTAATATTCTTCAATGTTTTGGGAATCAACCAGTTCATCATGGCCTTAATCTTGTTAGGGTCTACCTTGACACCTTCATGAGATACAATATGACCCAAATACTCTACCTCCTNGGGTTGTAGGGTGCCTGGAGACTTAATAGTTTCACCTTTATTACGTTGGCACACCTCACATTCTATGAGAAAGTGAAGGATATCCTTCTTCATTCCTTCCCATAAGAAAGAATGATGAGCACAAGCATATGTACTTTGGAATCCTGAGTGACCCATAATAGTTGATGAGTGCAACTCATTTAAGAGTTGTGGCTTGAGTGTTGAAGAGGGTGAGAGAACCATGCAATACTTATATTTGGGAATATTTTCCTGCCAAGTGTAGCCAATGGGAGGATTAGGGTCCTCCTAAAGTTGTTGAATTAACTTGGAGAGAGTCGAGTGTGTTAGCCACTCTTGGCGTACTTCTTCAATCCAAACAGGGACTGCTAAGGATAAGGAAAATAGGGGGTTGTCTTCTTCATGTTGGTGTGATAATGCATCAATTACTATATTATATTTTCCCTTTTTGTATATAATTTCATAATCATAACCCAACATTTTGGTCAACCACTTATTTTGTTTTGGGGAGGATAGGCATTTCTCCAAAAAATATTTCAAACTATGGTGATTTGTTTTCATCTAAAAAGGACATCCCAAGAGATATGGCCTCCATGTGTGCACCACATGGAGAATGGACATCATTTCTTTTTCATACATAGATATGCCCAGATTGTGGCCACTCAATGCTTGGATAGTAAAGGCCAAAGGTCTACCATCTTGTGTAAGCATTGTGCCTATACCAGTGCCAGAAGCATCTGATTCCACCACAAAGGTTTTATTTAAGTTAGGTGTTGCTAGGACAAGAGTAGTGCACATGACCCTCTTTAATTCTGTGAAGGCATAATCAACAACATGTGTCCAATGGAATCAATTCTTCTTAAGAAGGTCGATCAATGGATTAGCGATTTTCCCATAATGGTGGAAAAATTTCCTGTAATATCCTGTGAGACCAAGAAAATCTCGTAGGTGCTTTAAGGTCTTGGGTCATGGCCATTCTTGCATAGAGTGTATATTTTTTGGGTCCAATTTTACCCCTTTTCAACTGACAATGTGTCCCAATTATTCCACTTCACTAGCTCCAAATGAACATTTGGTATTTTTGAAAAACAATTGGTTTTCCTGCAGCAAGTGAAGGAATTTGTCCACATGAAAAAGGTGGCTATCCCAAGCATGGCTGTAAATGAGGATGTCATCAAAGAAAACCAAGAAAAACTTTCGAAGGTAAGGTTTCAATAATTTATTCATGAGACTTTGGAAGGTGGATGGGGAATTGGAAAGGCCAAAAGGCATGACCAATAATTCATAATGTCCTTTATGAGTTTTGAAAGCAGTCTTCAAAATATCTTCCTCTTTCATGCAGAACTGGTGATAGCCTGAGCGAGGGTCTAATTTGGTGAAGACATGGGCACCTTGGATTTCATCCAAAAGATCATCAATGATAGGAATGGGAAACTTATCTGTTATGGTGAGTTTATTCAGGGCACATGCGCCAAGTACCTTCTTTCTTTAAAACCATCACCATGGGTGAAGAATATGGGCTAGTACTGGGGAGAATTACCCTCGCCTCCAACAATTTCTATACCATATTTTCTATTTCATTTTTATGAGAAAATGGATATCTGTAGGGAAAAACATTTGGGGGTTGACTACCCGGAAGAGGGATGATATGATCATGCTCACCACTTAAGGGAGGTAAGGTTGCAAGAATCTCAAATACATTGGGGTACTTGTCCAATATGAGTTGCAGGCTGGGAGGAACTAACTGAGAGGCTTGTTTAGTGATATGGATGGAATTAAATTGAAAAATCACACCATGGTGGCCTTTCTTCAACAATTTCTCCATCCTGTGAGAGCTGATAATTTCAGGAGAGCCCACTTGGAGATCATTGAGGGTATATGAGTGAGCATCTTGGGTGAAGCTCATATATAATTCTTGATAGTCCATTGTGATTTTCCCCAGAGTGTGAAGCCACTCTACTCCTAATACAATATCACAAATCCCCATGGAAATAGAGAAAATGTGGGTTTTCAGAGTATAATCACCCATTTGGAGTTTGACATTTTCAGAACGGTCCCCACACTTCATAGTATGACCATTAGCGATGAGGATCTGAAAATTGGAAACAGGGCGTACAAAGCAATGGATCTCATCAATAAACCTGGATTAAATAAAATTATGGGTGCTACCACTATCAATCAACACCTCCACTGACCTATTCTTGATGTAGCCCTTGAGTTTCAATGTCTACGGGGCCGAAATACCTGAGAGTGCATGAAGTGATATGATGGGTTCCTTTGGTTCCACAGGAGTTACAACATGAGATTCATTGTGATCACTTGGTGGAGCCTCACCTGAGTCATGAACCTCATCATATGGGATGTCATTAGAAGGAAATGAAGTTCATGAATCAATCTGGAAGAAATTTTGTTCACGACATTATGCCTTGGTGAATACTTTTCATCACAACAGTAATACAGTCCTTGATTACGACGTTTCACCATTTCAGCTGGAGATACTTTTTGGACCTTCAATGTTTGTGTTAGATATGTGTGAGACCCGGGGCGAGGAAAGTTGAGAACCATAGCCCCCATGGGTGGGGCCTGAAGAGTGGTCTGTGCTTCCTGTGCTAATTGACATGCCTACAACCAGGTAGTAGGATGATGCATGCTCACATGAGCCCGATTGGATTCCTTTAAGTTGTTGATAAAAAATTCAAGGTAAAATGCATTAGATAATCCCTCAATATGGACATCCAACTGTTCAAATTCTGTGATGAAATATGTGACTGATCCAGTTTGGCGCAACTTGGTGACTCTACCCAAAAAATGTGATTCTATATCAAAATATTGGGTGCACTGGAATCCTGCTGCAACCTTTGAATGAGAGTCCACATGCTTTCATCATTCTTCCATTCATCCCTTGGTTCTATTATCCAATCCGTTTGGATGATTGAGATAACACAGAGAAAGGCCTCAACATCTTCATCCTTTCTTGAGACTGCATCTACCGCAACATTTTTCTTCCCTTTTTTATAGATGATTTCAAAATCATAACCCAACATCTTGGTCACCCATTTTTGTTGTTTTTCTGAATATAGTCTTTGTTCCAAGAAGTATTTAAGACTATCATGATCTGTTTTGACCTTGAAGTGCCTACATATTAGGTAAGGGAACCATTTATTCAATGCATGTAGTATTTCCATCATTTCATTCTCATAAATAGGTTTGTTTAAGTTCTTTCCCTTGAGTGGTTGACTTTCAAAAGAAAGAGGCCTTCCTTCTTGCATTAGAAAAAAACCAATGCCATTTCTCGAGGCATCACATTCTACAATAAAGGTTTTTGTGAAGTCTGGTGTGGTCAAGACATGAGCTTTGCACATCTCCTCTTTAAGTTTTTCAAAATCTTGAGTTTCCTCTGGAGTCCATGAAAATGCATACTTCTTAGTTAATGTCGATAGAGGTGCTTCCATTCTTCCATAGTTCCGAACAAACTTGCGGTAGTAACCTATCAAACCCAAAAATCCTCTAATATTCTTCAATGTTTTGGGAATCAACTAGTTCATCATGGCCTTAATCTTGTTAGGGTCTACCTTGACACCTTCATGAGATACAATATGACCCAAATACTCTACCTCCTTCACCCCAAAGAAACATTTGGATGGTTTGGCATANCCTTGGTGATGGTGTAAGGTCTGTAATGGAGTGGGTGAAGCTTCAGATGGGGCTCTTTAAGGTGTTCTTTTTGCAAGTGTAAACACACTTTGTCACCCACCTGAAACTTATGTGGCACCCAATGTTGATCATGGAATTGCTTGTACTTGGCATTGGACTTATGTAAAATATCCCGAAACTTTGGCGGATGTGCTGGATCCGCTCAATGAACCATAAGGCTTTGTCATATTAAATTGGAGTAGGTGATGAATCGATCAGTGTGGCCGCAAGAGGTAGTGCAACATCCATGGGACACAATGGTTGGAATCCCAATCTGACCTAAAAGGGGTTGTGGTCGATTGAACTATGTAGGGATATGTTGTAGCTATGATGAACATAGGGAAGACTCTCATACCATGTGTGGGGGTTCTTGGAATTGTACATGCACGGGATATGCATGATCATCCGATTGACGACCTCAATTTGGCCATGTGTCTGGGGGTGGAAGGCAATGGGTTTAGTGAGCTTGGTGTTCAGTAGTGACCAAAGACTCGACCAGAATGTGCTGAGGAACTGATTGTACTGATCTGAGAAAATGGTTTGTGGGACTCCAAAATGTACCCAGACTCATTCAAAGAAGAGCTTGGCAGTGGCCTCTATTGTGATGCTCTTCTTGTAGGCGGTCATGATCGCCATCTTGAAAAAGTTATCAACAACCACAAAGACACAATCATTTCCCCTCTTGGTGGATGGAAGGCCCAACATATAGTCCATTGAGATGGATTTCCATGGCATGTCAGGGGTAGGAAGGGGGGTGTACAAGCCCTATTTCTTAGTGGTCGGTTTGGAAATAGCACAGGCACTGCAGGACCTGATATACTTGCTGAGATCCTGTCAAAGTTTCACCTAGTAGAAATGTTTCTGCAACACTGCCACTATATTTTCGATGTCAAAGTGTCCTGCCACCCGACTGTAGTGGGCTTGCCAAATCAGCTTCACTCGCTCGCTTGATGGAACAAAAAGATGGCCCATTCGATACAATATCCCATACTAAAGATGGAAATTAGAGAAAACTGAGTGTGCGCCCAACATTTGGTATGTGGTGGTGAATTCAGGGTCTGTCTCATAGAGTTTGGGCCATCTAGAGGTCTCATGGCCGCAAGATTCCAACACCGTGGTGAGTATCACAACTAGAGGTCGAATGAGGCAATCAACGATTTAGTTGGTACTTCATGTTTTATACTTGATGTTGAGGTGGAACTACTGCAAGCATGTGGACCAATTCTGATGGTGATCAGTCTGCAATTTTCCTTGTGTCTGCATGAACTACAGTGGATTATGATACGTGTGGATGAATGTCTCCTTACCGAGAATGTAATGTCTCCACTGGAGGAAGGCTTGTACAATGGAGTACATTTCTTTGTTGTAAGTAGGGTACTTACAAAAATCATCTAATAGTGTCTCACTATAATGGGCCACGGGGTGGCCATGCTGAGTGAGAATTGCACCCAAAACATAGTCTAAATCATCTGTCTCGATCTCAAACAGATGCTACAGGTCTGAAAATGAAAGCACCGGCGCAGAGCACAAGCACTACTTTGAAGCATCAAATGCTTGTTGTTGGGTCAGGCCCCACACAAATTTTTCCTTACCACCACCCCTAGTTACTTGGTTGAGGGCCCATGCAATATGGGAGAATCCCAACATGAACCTGTGATAGAAATTGGCAAGGCCTAAGAAGATCTGAAGCTCAGTGAATGTAGTTGGGGCTAGCTAGTCATGAATGACCTATATTATGGCTAGATCCACATGCACACCATGCTGATCCATGATGTAGCCTAGGTACTAGACCCTTTCCATGCCGAAGGAGCATTTTTCCAAATTGGAACATAGCTTATGCTACCGCAGGGTGTGCATAACCTGTTGAATATGCTGCAAGTGTTCTACCCAAGTCTTTTTGTAGATGAGGATGTAATATAGATGCACCACTACAAAATTATTGGTGATGGGTTGCAGGATATCTTCCATCATCCTCATGAAATTTGCTGGAGCATTTGTCAAACCAAAGGGCATGACCAACCATTCAAAAATAACTTCTTTTGACTTGAAGGAGGTCTTCCATACATCTGTCTATTCTATGGGGACTTGGTGGTAGCTATACTTCAGATGAATCTTACTAAATTATTTTCCCCCCTTGAGCCGATTAAGTAGATCTTCAATACTTCAGATGAATCTTACTAAATTATTTTCCCCCCTTGAGCCGATTAAGTAGATCTTCAATCCTGGGAATCAGGTATCGGTTCCTAACTATGATTTTATTTAGGGCCTAGTAATCAATGTAGAGTCACCAGGTCCCATCTTTCTTTTGTACTAGCATGATTGGGCTCCCACAAGGCGATGATCTAGGACAGATGTTCCCCTTATAGAGTAGTTCTTGGATCTATCTCTTGATACCCTCATTCTCTAATAGAGAGTGGTGGTATATTGAGCCATTAGGAAGCAGTGCGTTGGGGGTCAGATCGATGGGATGCTTGACCATACACTGCATAGGTACATCGATAGGTGAGGACAATATATCTTTGTATTCTACCATGAACTTGTCCAATTCTTCTGCTGTGTGGAGAGTTCGGTCCTGAAGGCTACATATGTGGCTGCAATATTTTTCTCACTCTGAGAGAGAATCACAAAGAAGAAAAACTTCTTGGTCTGAGAGATGACCCTCTTTCATTGCTTGGCAAAGATCAAGGAAATAGCAATAGGTGGGACTGCCTCGAGTATCATGTATAATTTCCTGTTTAAAGTAATAATAACACTACAAGGCCTTGACTCATATACAACATGAAGTTTCCATAAATAAGGTTGGCCCAAAATAACATTACAAACTTTGAGAGGAGAAACATTACACAATACCTTGTCTTTGAAGGGCTTGATGCCGTACGACATACGACACTGTTGGCTGAAGCGAAGATCATTTCCTTGGCGAAGCCATCAAATGGTGTAGCGTTGTGGGTGCGGCGTTGTCGTCAGGGATAGCCACTTGAAAAAATATTCTGAGATGAGGTTCTTCTAGATACCGCTATCAACAATAAAGTGCACCAGGGTGCCTTTTACCCACATCTGTGAATGAAAGAGGTGCTCACCTTCTTTTGGCTCATCTGGTTCGTCGGGCTAGAAATTGGTGATAGAAATGGTGGAAATGGGTTCCGAATCAATGATCCCTCTCCCCCTTTATATTTTTGACTTAGAGTCNCCTTGGTGATGGTGTAAGGTCTGTAATGGAGTGGGTGAAGCTTCAGATGGGGCTCTTTAAGGTGTTCTTTTTGCAAGTGTAAACACACTTTGTCACCCACCTGAAACTTATGTGGCACCCAATGTTGATCATGGAATTGCTTGTACTTGGCATTGGACTTATGTAAAATATCCCGAAACTTTGGCGGATGTGCTGGATCCGCTCAATGAACCATAAGGCTTTGTCATATTAAATTGGAGTAGGTGATGAATCGATCAGTGTGGCCGCAAGAGGTAGTGCAACATCCATGGGACACAATGGTTGGAATCCCAATCTGACCTAAAAGGGGTTGTGGTCGATTGAACTATGTAGGGATATGTTGTAGCTATGATGAACATAGGGAAGACTCTCATACCATGTGTGGGGGTTCTTGGAATTGTACATGCACGGGATATGCATGATCATCCGATTGACGACCTCAATTTGGCCATGTGTCTGGGGGTGGAAGGCAATGGGTTTAGTGAGCTTGGTGTTCAGTAGTGACCAAAGACTCGACCAGAATGTGCTGAGGAACTGATTGTACTGATCTGAGAAAATGGTTTGTGGGACTCCAAAATGTACCCAGACTCATTCAAAGAAGAGCTTGGCAGTGGCCTCTATTGTGATGCTCTTCTTGCAGGCGGTCATGATCGCCATCTTGAAAAAGTTATCAACAACCACAAAGACACAATCATTTCCCCTCTTGGTGGATGGAAGGCCCAACATATAGTCCATTGAGATGGATTCCCATGGCATGTCAGGGGTAGGAAGGGGGGTGTACAGGCCCTATTTCTTAGTGGTCGGTTTGGAAATAGTGCAGGCAGTGCAGGACCTGATATACTTGTTGAGATCCTGTCAAAGTTTCACCTAGTAGAAATGTTTCTGCAACACTGCCACTATGTTTTCGATGTCAAAGTGTCCTGCCACCCGACTATAGTGGGCTTGCCAAATCAGCTTCACTCGCTCGCTTGATGGAACACAAAGATGGCCCATTCGATACAATATCCCATACTAAAGATGGAAATTAGAGAAAACTGAGTGTGCGCCCAACATTTGGTATGTGGTGGTGAATTCGGGGCCTGTCTCATAGAGGTTGGGCCATCCAGAGGTCTCATGGCCGCAAGATTCTAACACCGTGGTGAGTATCACAACTAGAGGTCGAATGAGGCAATCAACGATTTAGTTGGTACTTCATGTTTTATACTTGATGTTGAGGTGGAACTACTACAAGCATGTGGACCAATTCTGATGGTAATCAGTCTGCAATTTTCCTTGTGTCTGCATGAACTACAGTGGATTATGATACGTGTGGATGAATGTCTCCTTACCGAGAATGTAATGTCTCCACTGGCGGCAGGCTTGTACAATGGAGTACATTTATTTGTTGTAAGTAGGGTACTTACAAAAATCATCTAATAGTTTCTCACTATAATGGGCCACGGGGTGGCCATGCTGAGTGAGAATTGCACCCAAAACATAGTCTGAATCATCTGTCTCGATCTCAAACAGATGCTACAGGTCTGAAAATGAAAGCACCGGGGCAGAGCACAAGCACTACTTTGAAGCATCAAATGCTTGTTGTTGGGTCAGGCCCCACACAAATTTTTCCTTACCACCACCCCTAGTTACTTGGTTGAGGGCCCATGCAATATGGGAGAATCCCAACACGAACCTGTGATAGAAATTGGCAAGGCCTACGAAGCTCTGAAGCTTAGTGAATGTAGTTGGGGCTAGCTAGTCATGAATGACCTATATTATGGCTAGATCCACATGCACACCATGCTGATCCATGATGTAGCCTAGGTACTGGACCCTTTCCATGCCGAAGGAGCATTTTTCCAAATTGGAATATAGCTTGTGCTACCGCAGGGTGTGCATAACCTGTTGAATATGCTGCAAGTGTTCTACCCAAGTATTTTTGTAGATGAGGATGTAATATAGATGCACCACTACAAAATTATTGGTGATGGGTTGCAGGATATCTTCCATCATCCTCATGAAATTTGCTGGAGCATTTTTCAAACCAAAGGGCATGACCAACCATTCAAAAATAACTTCTTTTGACTTGAAGGAGGTCTTCCATACATCTGTCTGTTCTATGGGGACTTGGTGGTAGCTATACTTCAGATGAATCTTACTAAAGTATTTTCCCCCCTTGAGTCGATTAAGTAGATCTTCAATCCTGGGAATCAGGTATCGGTTCCTGACTATGATTTTATTTAGGGCCTGGTAATCAATGTAGAGTCACCAGGTCCCATCTTTCTTCTGTACTAGCATGATTGGGCTCCCACAAGGCGATGATCTAGGACAGATGTTCCCCTTGTGGAGTAGTTCTTGGATCTGTCTCTTGATACCCTCATTCTCTAATAGAGAATGGTGGTATATTGAGCCATTGGGAAGCAGTGTGTTGGGGGTCAGATCGATGGGATGCTTGACCATACACTGCATAGGTACATCGATAGGTGAGGACAATATATCTTTGTATTCTACCATGACCTTGTCCAATTCTTCTGCTGTGTGGAGAGGTCGGTCCTGAAGGCTACGTATGTGGCTGCAATATTTTTCTCACTCTGAGAGAGAATCACAAAGAAGAAAAACTTCTTGGTCTGAGAGATGACCCTCTTGCATTGCTTGGAAAAGATCAAGGAAATTGCAATAGGTGGGACTGCCTCGAGTATCATGTATAATTTCCTATTTAAAGTAATAATAACACTACGAGGCCTTGACTCATATACAACATGAAGTTTCCATAAATAAGGTTGGCCCAAAATAACATTACAAACTTCGAGAGGAGAAACATTACACAATACCTCGTCTTTGAAGGGCTTGATGTCGTACAACATACGACACTGTTGGCTGAAGCGAAGATCATTTCCTTGGCGAAGCCATCAAATGGTGTAGCGTTGTGGGTGTGGCGTTGTCGTCAGGGCTAGCCACTTGAAAAAATATTCTGAGATGAGGTTCTTCTGGATACCGCTATCAACAATAAAGTGCACCAGGGTGCCTTTTACCCACATCTGTGAATGAAAGAGGCGCTCACCTTCTTTTGGCTCATCTGGTTCGTCGGGCTAGAAATTGGTGATAGAAATGGTGGAAATGGGTTCCGAATCAATGATCCCTCTCCCCCTTTATATTTTTGACTTAGAGTCAGAACCCACATCTGATTCAGAGGCTTTCAGCTCGACCACTAGTGATTTCTTGGAGCAAAAATAAAAAAAATTATTCCAGGGGCTCTTATGGAAGTTGCACCACTTCCCGATATCTTTCTTTGTCTTTACGGTGTCCTTATTTTCTTGCGGCCTATATTGGTTTTCCTGAGGTTGTCTGTATTTTCTCTATCCTTTGTTCTGCACGTTGGGGCTTCCCTTCACTTGCTTCTGATGTGAGGGGTTCCCAGGCCCAAATTTTCGCGTCTTTTGTTTAAGCTTTTGCTTGATTTTCAAGGCATATCGATAGGCCGCGCCCAAGGAAGAGATGTCCAAACACTCCATTTCAACCTGGATGTATCTATGCAGACCACTGCGATACTTGAGCACCATATGTCACTCATAATATTTGATACCCAACTTGGTGCGCAAGGTATGGAAGATATTTGTGAACTCTGACACTGCTTGGTCTCTTTCCTGCCACTGTGTGGTCTATTTTGTATACAGGTCATCATAACTTCCGACATGGTAGTATTGTCCTTGATAGCTTCCCTAAAGGACTCCCAGGTGACCATGACTATAAATAATGAGGGTTCATCTATTTCATTTTGCTCACATAAAGTCTCCCACCAATCTTTGACACAGGGAGCGACTTTGAGGAGCGCAAACATAATATTTTCTTTGTTCGAAAAGTTATGGACATAAAAATACCCTTCTAGCAGATTCAACCATTTGCATACAACATCTGCGTATATCTAACCTTCAAATATGGGAATATCAAAGTTGATTTGTAACTTGAAGGGGGAAACACCTCCATTCGAGGAAGATGCATCGCTTGTTGGTAACCGCAGAAGGATTTGCGCAAAAATATCCATCATTTCATTCCTCTGTTGCGTGAGGGATTCCTCAAGAAAAATTTTGAAAGGATATCCTGTCTCGTTGTATTTATTTTCTCCCACCATGAGAGGTCGCTTGGGCGTGTGTGCGAGAAATTTTGTCCTCAAGAGAAATAAGCTTGAGACCAAATTATTTGTACCCTGACCTTGTCGGAGACATGCACTAAGAACGATAAGGAGCAGACTGCTCTGATACCACTGATTCATATTTTATGAGAAGAAAAAAATGAATATAAATTATTATTATTCTTAACACAGAAGCAAAAGGATAACAAAGATACAGTAAAACAAGTTTCTATTCAATAAGAAAATGTGCTGAAACTGTAAAATGCAGCAGAAAACAAGATTGCTAGAATGGTGGCGGCTTATATTTGAGAAGAGATGTGATAGCTATGCTCATTCGCAAGAACATGGTTACAATGAGGCTCTATAATAATTTTTACAATAAATAGGAATTTCAAAACCCTAGACATCCAAAAAACTAACCCTAGGAGATGAAGCACCAAAAGTCACGTGGGCCCTGTTGGGGTAAGTTAGTACATCAACTTCCTAGGGTCATAACTTTTGCATACAATCTTTGTTTTGGGCGCACGATAACCCATTGGAAAGGTATATTCGATGACTACACATGTTTTTGTCAGAATCTAACTCAATCAACAATTTTATTGTGGAGAGCCCTAAAAACGCTTTTTAGGGCCTCAAAACGGCCCCAGAAGTAAGGGACCCAAAAACTAGAAAAAACTGCCAAACTGGAAAATTACCAAAATGAGATAGTTGGAATAGGTGGGAGGCCACCGAAATCCATTTGGATCAAGGTTCTTCTGGAATATTTCAATGGGCGATGTTGACATATCAATGCCATATAATTGTGCTATAATCCCTAAAACAAGTGGCTTACACTCCATCGGGAGTAAAAAAATGGCAAATATACATGCAATCGAGAAACGTAAGTAATCTTGCTTCTGTCTTTCCTGTATTGATGATGTAGATTCATTCAAAGAGTGTCAAAACCAAACTATTTTTTTTTTCAAACCATGGATACACCAAGAATTGACACCATTTCCCCCATTTGGAAATATCACCGATGTAGAGAGTGACAATGAAGTGGTTGTGATTGACAAGGATTATGATCGTGTTTCTAATATGGTTAGAGAAGGTGATGAATTTTCTGTCATTGCACTAGTAGATAACCCATAAAATGTGCATTATGATTTATTGAGATACACTAGGTCGAAAAGCTTGTTGATGCAAGAATTTAAAGATCCGTCAAATTATACGTATGCAGTGGGTTCAATGGTTTTAATGGGACAGTTCTTTGTAGAAATAAGTAAATGTAACAACCATATTCTTTTTCAAGACTATGAGCTAGATTTTATATGTGCTCAGTACAATCATTTGGTCATAGCAACCTGGGTGCAGTTGAAGCCAATGAAGACTAGGAAAAAGTCCAAGAATCAACAATGGAAATTGTCGATAGAAGATCATAATGCCATTATTGAAAATATGCCACTAGCACATTTGATATGAATCGAGAACACATTGGTCAAGATGATTTTTTCTTTGATTCTAGGGTTGGAACATAAAATTGTTATATAAATTGCACTTTATAGTTTATGGACATATCATTCTCCATTGTTGGTTTGTGATTGAATGCAAAATTGTGTTTTTGTGTCATTCCTTAAGGTTGATTGACTATGTAATGGATACATGCTTTCTTTCTCATTGCTAGGAATGGGATCTTCCTCATGAAATACATAATCATCTTCTTTCTTGGACTTCGAAGACTTAAAAATAATGTATTGAATATGTAATTTATAAAAGATAATTACAATAGCAAGTGGATTTGTTTATTAAGTATACATTCAATGGTCACATATTTAAATATACATGCATTTTAGACTCGTGACTTTTGGTTATTTGAAATTGTTTATTATGATTGTTATTATTAGTGGTGTTTTTTTATTTAGGTATATGTATGTATGTCCCTTCAAAGATGCTTTGTCCTTGAAGTAGAGGCTAGGAAAATGTGGACTTTGTTCTTTCCTATAATGTTTTCACTTGATGCTATTTTCTTGTTGTTGTCATGGTTAAGAAACTAAACTGTAGGATCTTTGAATTATTGAACAAAACTATCACATTGTGAAAGGGTCAATCCATCAAAATTTGTTTTTTTTATAAAATTGTATCATGCAATATTTTATTAGGACTTCTTTAATTGTGATTCTTGATATATATTTGGAAATGATTTGAATTGACATTCTAATATTTAGAAATGCAAACTATTTTTTTATGTGATCAAATTTGTGATTTAGGCGATGATAGGGTTTTCCTTTTGATACACTAAGATCGTCAATGATGACAATGTGACTTTGAATTGTAACTAGATTTGTGAGTGTCATTTTATCGGTTAATTCCTTGGTACAAATCTTCACTCTATTTTTCAACTTTGATTGCATTGATGATGACTTCATGATTCAACTTATCAGTGGTTGTCAATCAAAGTTTCTTTGTTAACAAGTTGTTCTAGATATTTTTGTTGTGTCTTCTTCTCATTCTTGAACTTCTTAAGAATAACACATTTTTCTTGAAGGACTAATTATGCAGGCCATCAAGTAGGTGGTGCTATCTAATGTTGTCCAATTGATCATAAATATAATACCCATTTGCAACGCAGTATCACTAATGCTCCAAAAGAAGTACAATCCTTTTTTTTGGACACTGAACTATACATTCTTTGAGTAATTCATCGAATGACATCACCTAAATTTATTGGATTTGGGCGCTAAAAGAAAATAGTCGTAAAAAATTGAGTTTTATATGTAACCACTGTCATTCACAAGCCATATATTGTAAGTTTTCCAAAGATACAAGATTTCTCACTTACTACATTAATATTCAATGGCTATTTGAGGCGAAGGATGATTTAGCTTCCACAGTTATCAATTATGTGGAAACAATGGAAGCAATCTATCTCAAATGTAGCAACTAAGGTAAGGTGTAGGGTTTTGGATGATCATTTTTTGATTGATATTAAATTTGTTGTTGAATTTGTAGAACATATGTGTAATGTGTTGTGTTATGTTGATACAAAGAGAATTATTGATTGGGTCTCTTCATGAAAATATATGAAGGTTACTTCAACTAGTCATGAGCTAGACATAAGATATTCCCCCCTAAAGTAAAGGAGGTCATATGTTTCATGGTATTAATACCCTTAGGGTTAAGCTCCATAATAAAGGATGATGGTTTACCTTGGTTACCATCCATAGAAAATGATGAAGTTGTTGATGGTTTCCCATCCATGGTTATATGTAAAAACTATCTGGTGGATTAGCTCAAGTGGTTGAGTACCATGATTTACAAGCAAGAGGTATCGAGGTCAAATCCCTAGGTTGACTACCTCTGTGATATGTTATTCAAACTCTGTAATTTGATAGTTTATGTTCCTGTTTGGTCAACCATACTATATTCAACATCAATGGTTTCCCTGGTTATCACCGATTAAAGGTGGTGAAGCATCCTAGGGTTTCCCTTGCATGGTTA
>JZKD02S0407468.1:0-18101 GCA_000966675.3 Picea glauca | reverse complement strand
GTAAAAGGAGGTTGCCCCCTCGAAGAGGCTTATTATTTGAAATTATCTCTTTTTCAAGGCATTGAGTACTTTTTCTGAGGATTTTCTATGCTATATTGATATTTGGTTCTTAACACTTAGTTCACAACGTAGATAAACCCTAATCACAGAACATCACAGTATTCCACCAGATCCATCATCTAGTAGCACTTAGCATACAGGAAGACATCAGATCTAGCAGATTCAAGGACTAAGCATATTCATGTAGGTTATATCTAAAATTCATCCACATTATTACACACAAAACAACATCAGATCTATCTAACATTCATCTATATCAAAGTACTTAAGAAAATCACACCTAAACACATCAACCCATAGCACAAAGTAGAGCAAAACAACATATACGTGGTTCACCCCAACTTGGGGCTACATCCACCAACTCTTCTTCTCTTCTATTATCTTCTGTCAATCAGTTACATGCACATAGATGCAAAACCATTCTCCGCATAGGACATGATATCTACGCACTTTTCTAGATCCTCCTTCCCCGAGTTAGGTTATAACACAAAGCCTCCTATCGATCTCTTATAGTTTCTTGCACTTAGCCTTGAAAATCTTACATAGTATGCACGAAGCACTTACAATTCTTCGATCACATATATAGATCACTACTACTTCTACATCACCTAGATTCTATATATATATATATATATATCACAAAAGTGGGCCTAAGCATGGGTAAACCCATGGGATGACATTCCCATACCTGTTACATGATCCCAAAACCCAAAAATCCCTAAAAAGGGGTCAAGATCCCATGATATCTGCTTCATCTTGCACTCCTCCTTTGACATCTTGTCGAAGTCCAAAAAATAGGTCAAACATGACCAAGAATCCTCAAAACTGATCAAGGGACAACATGACCTCAACACTCACCCGTGACTCATCCTGAGTCAATCTAATCTGATTAGTTATGCTTCAAAATCTTTGATCTTGGATCGAGTTGCTTCGATGTAATATACTAGATCTAAAAAGTATGAAGAACATAAATAGAATGCTAGAAATGGCAGAATAACATGAATATAACTGGAACAATCACCACAATAGCACTAAAATGATATAAGAATAACAATAGAAATAACACTTTGATTTTGAAAGAAATGTTCACGGGCCTCTTCGAGGGGGAAACCTCCAGTTGAGCAGAGCTCTATTACAATAATATCCAATCTAGGGTTCTCATACCCTCGACTCCTATTTATACTAAATATGTCTATCAAAAGAAAGATCTAGGGGAATATCCTTCTAGAAGCAGAAGCTTCTATTAGGTCTTCTTACATTCGACTTATTCTATTTTATTACAAGGCCTTATTAATATTGACCTTTATTACCTTTGAATATATTGTTCTACCTATGTGCGAGTTAGGACCCTAACATGTCCTCCCCCTTAAAAAAAATTGTCCTCAAGGCTTGAGATGTGGAAATTATTGCAAAATGGTGGTTGGTTCCCAAGTGGCATCTGTTGGAGTTGTATCTTTCCATTGGATTAAAAATTCCTTGATGGTTCTCTGACACAGGAAACGCTCACGCTGGTCCAAAACTGCTTGTGGTTGTATCTAAATGGAACCTTCTTCGGCTAACTTGGGAAGGTTGGCTTGAATTTGGCACTTAGTTCCAATCACCTTTTTTAAGCATGAAACATGAAAAACAAAATGTAGCTTTGAATGACTGGGAAAATCTAATTGATAGGTTACTTGTCCCATAGGCTTGAGAATGGTATAAGGACTGTAAAATTTGGACACTAGCTTCTGAAAATGCTCGGCCTTGAGGGAAGTTTGCTTGTAAGGTTACAGTCGAAGAAAAACTTGATCCCCTTCTTCAAATTGACGTTCAGAGCAACCTTGATCTGCTTGTTTCTTCATGTGATTCTATGCCATGACCAAATTCTCTTTGAGGGTACGAAGAATAGCCTCTCGAACTGTAAGTTTTTGGTCAACTGCCTAGACCTTGGAGACATCAGGTAAGTATGAGATAACTGAAGGTGGATTCTTTCCATCTACCACTTCAAAAGGAGTCATGTGTGTAGCTATATGGTATGAAGTGTTGTACCACCATTCAGCTAGGGGTAACCTTTGAGCCCACTAATTTTTCTTTTCTAAGGAAAAACACCTCAAATATGTTTCCAAACAATTGTTGACAAATTTCGTTTGACCATCTGCCTGGGGATGATATGTTGTGCTGAGATGCAATTGGGTGCCTTGTAGCTTGAACATTTCTTGCCAAAAATTGCTTGTGAAAGTTGGGTCGCAATCAGAAACAATAGAGTGCGGCATGCCATGAATCTTGAATACCTAATCAATGAAAATTTGAGCCACCATGGATGCTATAAACGGGTGTTGAAGAGGGAAGAAATGAGGATACTTGGAAAGGCGATCAAAAACCACCATGATGACTGATTTATTTCCCGATTTGGGTAAGCTACTAATAAAATTCATAGATATATCCTTCCAAATAGCAGGTGGAATCAAAAGCAGTTGTAGTGTGCCCAGAGATTTGAATGTTTCTCCCTTGTTGCATTGATGCACATCACATTCAATGATAAAATTACAAATTTATTGTTTCATACCATCCTAGAAAAAGGAACGTTTGACCCTGTCATAGGTTGTGGTGAACCTGGAGTGCCCCACTATGGGTGTAGCATGAAGCTCATAAAGTACCATGGATTTAATCTTTGATTGTTTACTTAAATACAAATGGCCTTTGTATCGAATCTCATCATGGAGACAAGAGTACCCTGTGGGGAGCTGGAGCATTGGACTGCAATTGTTGGATCAGATGAAAAATTTTGGGATCTTGTAGCCATTCCCAGCGAACATCTTGGAGCCAATCTGGTATAATCAAGGAAAGAGAAAAAATGGATTCTTCATCTTCATATTTATGGTAAAGTGCATCCGAAACCACATTGTCTTTTCCTTTATTGTAAATGATCTCATAATCATACCCAAAGAGCTTAGTCACCCATTTTTGTTGCTTCGGGGAGGAAATGCATTGTTCCATAAAATACTTGAGGCTTTGATGATTTGTCTTAATCTGGAAACGTTGCCCCAATAGATAAGGGTGCCACAGATCAACAACATGAAGAATAGCCAACATTTCCATTTCATTTATTGATTTTCCCCTATTTATTTCAGATAGTTTCTTGCTGGTAAAGGCCAAAGGTCGATCCTCTTGCATAAGAACAACACCAATTCCTTTCCCTAAGGCATCACATTCCAACACAAAGTTATTAGGAAGGGGCAGGACTAGAGTGATGCACATGGCCATATTCAAGGTTTGAAAGTCTTGAGCAATGGCTGGAGTCCAAGTGAAAGATTTATTTTTTAGGACAACAGTGAGAGGTGTTGCAATCTTTCCATAATTCTCAAAAAACTTGCGATAATACCTTTTTAAGCCCATAAATCCACGTAATATTTTGAGAGTCTTGGGGTGAGGAAAGTCTTGCATAGCTTCAATATTTTCAAGATCCACCTCGATTCCATCCTTTCCAACCAGATGAACCAGGTATTTTACTTTTGAGGCACCAAAAGCACATTTAGACTGTTTCAGGAAACATTGGTGCTGAGAGAGTAGATGGAGAGCTTGATCCACATGAGAAAGATGGTCTGTCCCGGTTTTTCTATAGATGAGGATATCATCAAAGAAAACTAAGACAAAATGGTGGAGAAAAGGACAGAAGACATGATTCATGAGGCGTTGGAAGGTGGAGGGGGAATTACACAAGCCAAAGGGCATGACCAAAAACTCATAGTGGCCCTCATTAGTTCTAAAGGAAATCTTGGCAATGTCTTCCTCTTTCATATGTATCTAGTAGTAGCTTGAACAAAGAGCAAGTTTAGTAAATAATTGGACACCACTCAATTAATCCAAGAGGTCATCAATGATAGGAATGGAAAATTTGTCTTTAATGGTAAGTTTGTTGAGGGTACGAAAGTTAGGACACATTCACCAAGAACCTTCTTTCTTCAGGACCATGAACATAGGAGAATAATAGAGGCTCGTACTAGGGTAGATAATGCCTGCATTATGGAGTTCCTAGACCATTTTCTCAATTTCATTTTTTTGGGAAAAGGGGTGATGATACAGACGAATATTGGGAGGAAGGCTTTCGGGTACAAGGGGAATGGAATGATCATGAACACCACACGAAGGAGGTAGTCCTTGGGGAGTGGAAAACATAAATTGATGTTTAGAAAGGATATCTTGGAGGTCTTGCAGCACCAAAGGTGTTTTTGTTTCTTGTATGGCATGGAGTTGGGAAATAACACTAGAATGACCTTTTTTGAGTAGCTTTTCCATGCGATGGTAACTAATGATGTAACCAATTAGCTTGATGTAATCAATTATCTTGAGGGTTTGGGGACCGGAGAAGCTAGTGAGAGCATTGAGGGAAATGGTCAGTTCTAATTTGGGAGGGTCTAAGGGAGGGGTTATGCCAGTGGTTTCAGGTGACTCAGACACAAGGGGAGTTTCAACATCCTCTTCCGAAATATTCTCAAAGATGGCCATAAAAAGATTTTGTTCCTTAAACTTGTGGCTCGAGAAATGTTTTTCATCACAATTATAACAAAGTCCTTTTAGTTGTCATTCAACCATTTCATCCCTAGTCAATTTTTGGATCTTTAGTGGAGCGGAGGGAGTAGTGGGATTTACTGGTTTAGGGCGAGGGATAAAGGAGGGTTTTCAGTTTTGAGAAGATACAACCTGTTATGCTTCTTTATCTCTTTTAGTATCCTACACCCAAATCTAAGGCCGAACCATGACGACATGGTCCCGAATCTCATCCTTGAGGACACTGATAAAACACTCTCGAAAAAAGGCATCAAACATGCCCTCTGTACGAAGAGCCAGGTGCTCAAAGGAAGCTATAAAGTCTTCCACTATTCTTGATTGTTTCAATTTTGTAAAATAGATGAAATGGTTGTTGTTAGTATCAAAGTGTTCATAAATCTCTTCCACAAAGTGTGCCCAAGCAATATACCCTTGATAGGAAGTTTTCTCCATTGCCACCATTGCCAACGTTCTTGATCTAGATGGAGAACACCATACTAGAGTTTGGCCAAGTCATCTGTAATGCCATATAAAGATAAATAATGTTCCATTTGGGTTACCCAACCAGTGGGGTCCGCGCCATCAAGTTTGGTCACATCCACCCATGGAAGGCGTAGGTCACATTGAAAGTGATGGTGTTGAAAGTTATGGGAATGAGAGGAATGTTCACCTTCAGTATGTGGAGGTGAGTCAAATGAAGGATTATCTGTAGGCATATGAAGCTTGGTGCAGAGTGACAAAAAGACAGGTTCAAGATGGGTCATCATGTCTTGTTTTATTTCGTCCATTGAGGACTACATGGTTGTATTGATGGCGGTAACATTGGCACTGACTTGTTTCACTTCTTGTTGGGTCTCAGTGATACTATATTGCAAGGTATTGAAGCGAGCTTCGAAGTCTTGGCTACGGGTATGGGCCACAAGGACAAGGGAACCAAAAATGGGCAAGTGGGGTAAAAGAATTTGCAGAAAAATGATATGTATGAATGGGATAAGGGAGAAGAGATGAACCCAATGGAATAGGTCTCAAATAATGGTGAAAAATTTTCCATACTTTTTCTCTTTTACAACTGCAGAGTTATACTCTAGTCTGAAGAATACTGTAGTGATGGAATTTTGAAATTCTTAACCAGGAAGAAATGTGTATTGATTTGGCAACCTGAATACAATTGCATGACAATAGATCTTATCTGTTTTAATTTGTTTATGTTTTTGTCTCCAAGGGTTAGGTGTTCAAGGGTTTTCCTTGTGCTATGTCTCTCTAATATACGTGCGAGGTCCAACAGTAGTACTCAACCCAATATTGCAGGGCACTAACTAAGGAGGATAGACCATACCCTTAGCCATACTACCCGACTACCCAGGTATAAGAGAGTATCTTTCCAAGTGTTGTTCTAATTGGCACTATAAAAATCAGACGACCGATTGGTTTATCTAAAGAGGGATTCAGGTAATCTAGGCCAATCCGTACACATGTGTTGTCTGATGCGCTACCACTTGAAGAGGTACCAAGAGGGGTTACAAGGGTGGCCAATAGATGTGTGATTAAGTACCACTTGTATTTCCTGCATGTATGAATCCCTCAACCACAGGTTTATGCGTGTAATAATAGATGTATATGGATCAAAGACGTCAGAATACGTCTCTACCTTGGAAAAAAAATTAACCCACACTTTCTGTTGAGGAAAGTGCTCTGATACCACTTGTAATATACCAGATCTAAAAAGTATGCAGAACATAAATAGAAAGCTATATATGGTATAATAACAACCATATAACTAGAACAATCACCTCAATAGCATTGAAATGATATAAGAATAACAACATAAATAGCACTTTGATTTTGAAATCAATGTTCACATGCCTCTTCAAGGGGGAAAACTTCAGTTGAGCGGAGCTCTATTACAACAATATCCAAGCTAGGGTTCTCATACCATCGACTCCTATTTATACTAAATATGTTTATCAAAAGAAGCATCTAGAGGAATATCCTTCTAGAAGTGGAAGCATCTATTAGGTCTTTTTACATTCGACTTATTCTATTTTATTGCAAGGCCTCATTAATATTGACATTTATTACATCGGAATATATTTTTCTACCTATGTGCAGGTTAGGACCCTAACATTTGACTTGTTACTATGTCATGACCTCTTTTTCAGTGAACTCTTGGATGACTGCTTCCTTGATAGGTCCCATTAGGAGTTGTTCAGCTGTAGTGACGATCTGCTCTAGTTTTTCTCCTTGACCTTCGATCTCTGTGAACATTTGGCAAGTCTCATCCTATGTAGGTTGGAGTGTCTGAGTCACTTCCATGACTCTGCTTTGGATAGTGTGGAACTGCTGCTGGGAAGTGCATTTCTCTTGGGATCGCTTCAATCTTTCCGCATCTAACAGGGGTTTCAAATGCACCTACATTGTCTCTACTTGTTGCTTCGCTTCTTGGAGCTGTGACTCCAATGCCTTCAGTTCTAGATTCTCAGTGTGTTTCTCATAGGTATGGGAACTGTGATCAGTGATTTTCTTGCATTCCATGGAAAGGGCCTTTATTCACTCAATTGTGCTTTGATTAGTTGCGTCTCTTTGATCCCTCACATCCTGTGGGGTGTTGGGCACTGTGAAGAGCTCTAAGTCTACTATTCATTGTTGTAGCCGCTGGATAGCTTCTGCAAGCTACTCTACTTGATGCATGACTCAGTCTTCTTCCTATGTCTCCAAGTCTGTCACAGAGCGGATTGCTCCATTGACTGCTTCTTTCACTTCGATTTTCTACATGAGAAACTTATCTTTTCCTTGTTGTATCTGTGCTTTCTCTTCTTCAAATTTTGTCTGGAGGGAAACCTTCTCCTACTCCGCAACTTGACGTTTTTCTAAGAGTACTCCTTGCACTTTCTTCAAGGCCTGGGTGGCTTGTTATGTTTCTTCTTGTGCTCATATAAGGCGAGATTTGGTTGCATCTGCTAGTCAGCAGAGTTGGGTTGGCTCATCTCCCAATTCTAACTCTCCCGATGGCAGGGTTACAATGGATACTGCGCGACTGGACGGAAGGGCCTATTGTACCCCTTGGAGTTTGAACTCAATTCTATCATACATTTCCTCCTCCTTGGATTTTTTTTTCTCTGTGATTTCCAATGAAGCGTCGTTTAGAGTTGCTATGATGAAGTCAAAATCATCGGAGGTGAGGATAGTCTGCAGATTGGTCATGGTGTCTTTCGATTTCTTCCAGGAAGAAGGTTTTGAGGGGGAGACCTTCCTCTTCTTGAAGGGGTCAACCTCGTCTTTGGGCGGTGTTACTTCACTTTTCTTCTGTTCAGATACTACTTTGTCATCACCCCCTCGGTCGGGTGCTACTAAAGTAGTCTTTCCTGAGGCACTTCTTAAATCTTGGACCTTTGTAGTCTTCTTCCTTCTGCTTGTTCCAGTTGTGTCCTATTCTTTGTGAGTAGCCTCCGGGCTATCCAGTTTAGGGTCAAACATCTCTCTAGGGTCAGTAGGGATAAGGAGATCTGTGGACTAGTCCTTAGTGAAGGTTCATAAATGCTTCCTGTTCGAGGTTCCTTGTCCACGACTCGGAGATTATCTTTGAGTTCTTCCCCTTCATCATGGTCAGGTATTTTTATGGGGTGAGTATGCTATGGTTCTTATGATATCCAAGGTTGAAGTCATTGAAATTCAATGCTGCGATCTTGTATTTTTGCGCTCGAACTACACTTATCCCCTTCGGGAGGTACATAATAACCATGGTGTACTCGAAGTCTCTTGGCACACTATCACGACTCACCGCGTCGACCAGATGCAGGATGTAGTTGGGAAATATGGTCGGGATCAGCTTCACATTAGTTAGATCATCTCTATGTTTGGTTCTCTTTTCCACTGATGGTCGGAATGGTCTGGCTCCGTGAGCAGTCGACAAGGAGGTTTGCACTCCTCTCGTTGATGATGTTTGTACACCTATAGACATGGACATTACTCTTTCAGTCATGAGGTCAATGAGTACTTCCGTCACAGATTCTTTGACTACACTAAGTTCTTCGGACATACGTGCTCATGATTGAATGTCTTGGATTAGAAGAGTAACTAGTCAACTGAACAGGATGGATGACAATAGTGCGATGATAACTCTGAAAAATCAAGTATTCTATGAGCTCAGATAATCACAGTTGGAAAAAGTGTTCTCGGTGCATGGCACGACGAGTTAAGTAGATAACCTGGAAATGGATCTCTCCAACGGTCGAGAAGCTTCATTAAATTAGTTCTTTCCATTATGGAAAGGTCCCAATGGTCCGGTGGCAAGTTGTTTGACCATAAATGCTTTTCTCCCCATTCGGGGTGTCGGTATAAAGGCTATACTATTCCTAACAGCTATATTTCTTCTCCATGGTGAAGTTCCATGTAACATTGTTCTGATATCCCGACGAAGTTCCAATTTTTCAAATTTTCCTTTTGCAAAGTTCCCTATGGATCCTTCTGTAACTTTTCAATCTTAGCTCTCTTCTTACTTATCTTTCTAGCCTTTTTCCCAGTGATTTTTGTCTCGATATTCCTTTTTCCATTCTGATTCTTATCTCCTCTTGACACAGTAACATCGGGCTATTGAGATTCTTTCCTAAAATTTAAGGGTAATAATTCTTCTTTATTTGGGGTAGGTACTTCAATCTTCTGTGGGTCTTATAGAATTCTTCCATCTTCGACATCCAAGTATTTGGTTTTAAATAGATTCACTCAGTTCTCTCGTTCTTCAATCAAGTGTGTGATCCTCCTAGTCATGAAATCTTTTAATTCTTGCTTTTTTTGCTCTAGGACTTCTTGTTCCTTCCTTTTCGTCTAATCTCTTTCAATCCAAGGCTTTCCTAGTGACATAGCAAATAGAGTGTTGTTTTCAATAAATTTAACAAATTTAAATTCTTCCTTCGTCGAAGTTTCCTTGGCAGTCATAGATATCTGGGTAAGTCTTCCACATAAGGTTATCAATTTTTCTCTGAATAACCCTATTCGTCCCAATGAGGGAATCATAGCAGGATTTCCTAGAATTTCTCAAGTTCTTTCTGTCATAATATTCACCTATGCTTCCTCATCCAGAACACAGTCAATGTAGAAGTCTCCTATTCTTGCTTCTACACATTTATTTTTCTTTGAAGATCTATGATAAGGATGACATGTCTATGGTCATTCAAGGTTTCTTTCATCTGTAGCAATATTTTCTCTGATTATTTCTTGGGTTCTGTCCTGGTTTCAATTTCTTGACCTTTCTCATGGTCTTCTTGTCTCATATTCATCCTTTAAACCTTAGCAATCATTCTAGGGAAATCTAATACTTCATGGTCCATAGCTTTACAACAAATACAACTAGGTCTTCCACGAGGACATTCCTTAGCCAGATGTCCTAGTATTTTGCAATTGTAACAAAGGGTTAATCCTCTCTTTCTTTTAAATGATCCCTAATCCTTCCTGTACTGCGCACTAGGATCATAATAGCGAACCTGCAACAAATTATTCCTAGGGTCTTGCATCCATTAGTTAGTCCAAACATTCTCTCTTTGCATATGTATAACATATATTTCACTATTTTTATGAGATCTACTTATATCAAATATTATTTCATTTATCAGTGCCCTAGTTTTCAAGCTAGGATAGAGTCTATCAACCATACCTAGATCAATACTCTAGAAACAATAATTTCCACTTGTCTTACTTCTACATAGCACAAAGCTTTCAGGTTTAAGAATTTTCACTATTCTTACCTTTATCAAAGCACAAAGCTTGCAAATCTTACCTCTTTTCTTTAGATTTGACCTTTTTCCCCTCATATCTGACCCTTCTTCTTGGCACAAAGCTTCATAGATCAAGTAGAATGTTGCACACTAGCGCAATAGTTCTATGCATAGATATTTCACAGTTTCAGTTCAGATCTTCTCACAAAGCTTCTTCTTCCTCAGTTCCCAACAATCATAGTTTCAGGTCCCATCAATAGAACTATTTGTTGGCACAAGGGCAGACCCACAGTTCAACGCTACAACAACGCACCAACAAAACCCTAACTACCGACCCTTTCGGCAACAGCTGCAAAGTAGATGAAGTCACACCCGAGGTAGAGGCAAGGTTGGTTGTAGGACTTAGATGCCTGCAACCTTAGCTGGGACACGGATCTATGATTCAAACACTTAAGAAAACACTTGGTAGTTAATATTCATCAGTTCTTACTCTTAGTTCACAACGCAGATAAACCCTAATCATACAGCATCGCAGTATTCTACGAGATCCATCATCTAGTAGCACTTAGAATACAGGAACACATTAGATCTACCAGATTCAAGCACTACACATATTCATGTAGGTTAGATCTAGCAATAATCCACATTATTATGCACAAAGCAACATCAGATCTATCTAATAGTAATCTATATCAAAGTACTTAAGAAAATCAGACATAAACACATCAACCCATAGCACACAGTAGACTAACACAACATATATGTGGTTCACCCCCACCCTAGGGCTATGTCCACCAACTTTTCTTCTCTTCTATTATCTTATGTCAATCAGTTACATGCACAAAGATGCAAAACCCTACTCTGCATAGGAAAGGAGATCTGCGCACTTCACTAGATACTCCTTCCCTGAGTTAGGTTACAACATAAAGCCTCCTCTCATTCTCTTACAGTCTCTTGCACTTAGCCTTGCAATTTTTACATAGTATGCATGGAGCACTTATAATTCTTCGATCACATAGATTAATCACTACTACTTCTACATCGCCTAGCTTCTACATATATATTTCAAAAGTGGGCCTAAGCATGGGTAAACCCATGGGCCGACATTCACATACCCGTTACATGATCCCAAAACCCAAAAAGCCCTAGAAAGGTGCCAAGATCCTGTGATCTTTTCTTCATCTTGTGCTCCTCCTTCGACAGCCTGTCGAAGTCCCAAAAATAGGTCAAACGTGACCAAGAATCCTCAAAACTTGGTAAAGGGCCAACAAGTAGTTTGGATGAGAAGAATGTTAAAATATTTGTTGCAGGAACAACATGAAGCAGCGACAGTATTTTGTGACAACAATTCAACCATTATTTTATCAAAGAATCATGTGTTTCACAAGAAAACCAAGCACATTGATACAAGGTATCATTTTATTAGAGAATTAGTGAATAACAAAGAAATTTGTTCAGAATTTTGCAGGTCAAAAGATCAAGTCACATATATATTTACAAAGGCTTCAGGAAGAGATGCACTTTAGTATCTCGGTAGTAGTTTGGGAGTCTGCACAATAATAGATGAATGACAGTATATGTCAATTTAAATTTTGATGTAAATGTTTGTAATCCCACCTACTTATAATTAAGGGGGAGTGTTGGAAATAGTAATTACAAGTCGGTGAGGTTTTCGTCTCAGCCAATTTGCCAGTCAGTCAATTTTTCAGTAGATTTGTCAGTCAGCCGAATTGTGAGTTCGCAGATTTGTTTGTCATTCTGCAAATACAAAGGTGCACGTTTACACAAGATCAGTTCTTTTTATTAGTCGGCAAGCATGACATTTATTAATAGAGTTGGTCTTATCTTTCTCAAGTCCAGTTAAGTAGTTGAAGAGTGAATCGAATTTATTGTTGTCTTTTACATCTACAAGAAGTCTCAGTCATAGTCTTTATAAGTCTCAGTCTTTAGTTAGTCGATATAGATGTAGAGAGGTAGAGAGAACATAGTCGTGAAGGAGAAACAACATCAGCTCAGGAGTCGAAGAAGTCTCAGAGCTCAAACTTTGGTTGTGTAAGTTGCAGAAGTTGTTTAGAAATTGTTGGAGCCAAACATCATCTTATTTATTGTATTGTGTATTAGCGCGCAAAGCTAAAGTTAATAGATATATATAAGTAGTTTGTGTGTTTACAAATTTCATGTGTTAATAGTTTCCCTGCGCGTTGTAGATCCGAGAGAGGATTTTCCATCTTAAGCCATCATACATAAAAAAATATTCATCAAGACAAACATGGAATTATTGTACATCATGGTCAACCTTGAGAACACCCTTCTATGAGGACTATAGGAGGTGGCGTTGTTCTCATCACGCCCCCTAAATGTTGGCTCCATTCACTTCAACTCCATAAATAAGCTCATGTGATTGGGAGACAATATTCCCCCTAAATCCTTATGACGACCATGTTACATGCTAGTATGCGGTAGTAAAGGTTGTAAGAACAGATTCTTAATGCAATAAGATGGACAGTGATGTGGCCAGTACATCTTACAGTCTGCAAGAATTTCATATACAGGCTCTGCTATGGCTACCCTAGCGGGGTTTCTTCGAGACCATCTTGAATCAATTGTTTTTGTAAATCAATAAGTTCTGTGTATGGATAATCCTTGAGGTTGAGGTCTTCAACCGACGTGTTAAAGTAGACCAAAAGTGGGTGGTTTACTGGAAAAAAGTAGACCTATCAATTTCTCCCTTAGAATAAAATGCTTTTGATTGAGTGGAAAAAGTTGCCACAGCTCCAATCGAATGGGATAGAATAAAATAGGATGTGATATATTGATGTGGTAACATGAGGTTGCTTCGCTGCAATTTACTCGGACGTTATTGAAGGAAACATCATGTGACACATAGACAGATATTTGTATTGCCAAAAATTCAGGCTTTGCTAACAAATACTTGGAATATCGTGACTGGTCTGAAGTTATATAGGTCAATCCGTATTGCTAAAGCTATTCCTACCAAGCCCAAATCGCTGATTGTTGCCACTACAGTCATGTCAGAGGACCAAATTGTGTCTGTTACTCAGCGGTCAGGCTTTCAGAATTTTCTTTAGAAAGAATACATCAAGTTGGCACTGAAAAATAACTCATATTCCCCGCACTCCAAGGACCACACTCCATATCATTTTCATAAAATATACCCATATTCTCTCCATGGTCTAGGAGATTCACATGCACTTTTAAGGATTTGAATTTTCATTCACTTAGATTTCGTTCCCTAATGAAGATAGCATTGTGAATTTGAATTTTCATTCACTTCCATTTTATTCTCTAACAATGAAACCATAATGGGATTGGATACCCAGAGAAATACTACTACCAATCAAACTGACCCCGCAGCCAAAGGAATCCACCAGACAGAACCATCGAATTGTTTAGTCAAGCTGTCTCAGTATCCCACAGGTCTATTCAGATGTAAATTCATCTTAAATTCACATTTATGAAACATTTTATATTCTAACAAATTTGATGCCATCTAAATTATTCATTACAAATTTAATCTCAAATTTGATGCGATTGTAAACAAATTTTTGTTCGGATTCTGATAGCTATTTGATACCTATTTTCTGGATTCAGGTTCCATCGTACAGCTTGAATGGAGACGAATCACTTCCTAATGCCCATAGATTCGATGACTGGCTCACTTTACAGAATAGGACCTCCTTCTATTTATAAGGATCTCCAACTATGGCGTCCAATGCACACTGCTTCCTTCAGCCCTTGCCAGGAACTTGAATTGCAGTTCCTCTCTGAGTTCCTCCTGTATCCAATCTTCTCAAAGCTCAGTAGGTATTTCTGTGCAATTATTTTTGGCCTTGATACTACGTTTTACTCCTACATTTTGCTACTGATTCTAGTATGTGTCAAGTTCTTTAATATGTTGTTCTTTTTTTGAGTTACAGTTTTCTATTGAAATTTCTCATCGGATTCCTCTTTTTCACTAGCTTTCTATTGAATTCCCAACCTCCGTATTGCTCCTGTAGCAAATCAAATAATTGGGTTTCTTGCACTGGTTTTAGAATTTTATTGAATCTAAGAGGATTAACTGGCACTGGTGTCTATATATGAGTATATAGAATTAAGTTCCCCCTATCTTCTGTTACATGTTTTCTTTCTTGTCCATCTGTAAACATCGTCTTTGAACTTGTGCTTGAAGGTGTCCGTTCCAGATCTACTAGTAATATGGCTAGTCAATCGAGCTCTTCCTCGCATTCTTCCAGCAGTACTGCAACAAATTGGACATCCGCAGAAAACAAACTATTTGAGAAGGCGTTAGCTATCTATGACAAAGACACTCCTGACCGTTGGAATAATGTAGCTTCCATGGTTGGTGGTGGGAAATCCACAGAAGAAGTCAAACGGCATTATGAGATTCTGTTGGAGGATTTCAATTCCATTGAAGCAGGCCAGGTGCCCCTTCCCAAGTACAAAGGGTGACACTAATCCTCCCAAATGGATAAGTGGAGCACAGGCATGTCTTAAAAACTTAGTTCTTTCCATTTAAGTTATATTTTTTTATTACAGAACATAACCATCTGATAAAGTAGTACTGGTTTGCACACAAACAACCAAGGATCGCCGAAGGTTATTCTGCTTTGGTTTTGAAGCGATAGATATCTCTTTCGGGTATGACTTACCTGTGAACTATATTTGAGCCATTGCCAGGGTGTAATTCAAATTTACTTTCAAGTATGGGAAGAGATTTATCATTTGGAAGATCCCTATAACTAGTTTCCAACTCTATAAGCGCCAAATGGTTGTGTCAAAAACTGTCCATCCGTTAAAATTATTTATGATCAGTTAATACGCTAATAATTTAGGCAGAACATATATGGTTTTCTGTAACACTTCACGTAAAAAGTCCGGCCTCTATCGTATCGTGTCGTTTAACGAATGGATCTCCCAACGTTTAGAAAAAATGATAGACTTATTTCCTATTCGACTTTCTTTACGTTTCATGGTTAATTAGTTTCTTAATATTGAACAACTTTGTGCAGGCCGCATATGGGCATGACGTACGATGAAGTTTTTACAGTGATGGTTCAATCATTATTTCTCATACCACTTATTTCTGGGTGGCAGCAGCAGAAGGTCGCAAGTATTGGAACCAAAATACCAAATCTATATTATATATGACAAAATATTATACAGGAAAAACAAAAAGATTGATACCTTTGAGTAGCAACAGTCAGTTAGTGTATAGAGTGGAATATGTCGAGAATAAAATGTTAAGACTGGTCTTACCACGTCGATAAGGATATGCAGTTTTTATTCGTCCGACTGTAAAACTACACCATGTATAATTGCGTATGTTGCAGCTTTTATCATATGTAAGATATCTGTTCTATTAAATGACAAGTCATTAGTATTGAGGAGTCAATATTTATACTGAACTCTACTTGTTTGCATTTTTTCTAACTTTTCTATAATATCTACGATGCCATTGCAAACGTACAGACGCCATTGCAAACAAGTACGTAGAGAACTTGTTTTTAATCTATACATTTTATTCCAATCTCTACTGATAGATATATATAGAATGTAAAATTGTGGCGGAGTAATGAAATTGATCACGTCTAAAATAGGAACTCGGACGAGAATTTTTTGTGGCTATCGAGAGCCTTTTATTTTAATCGAAGTGACATTTTGCATCTTTAAGGTTTAGGTACTTGTTGAAGAAATGGTTTGAAAAAATGATTTTAATATTTTAATAAAAAAGGTGCAGCTCTTCGTGGTGCGCGGTGGCTAGGGTTTAACCCTGGCCGCTGTGAGAGCTGGCTTGCAGCCCACTTCACTCTTCTTCACGTACAATGGCCGCCGTTGCGTCTGCGGGTGCCCCAATTAGTGGGGCTTTTCCTTTTTCTTCGGTGTCTAGGCCAGCCTCTCCTTGGAAGTCTGGGGCCAGGAATTTTCATGAGGTTGTTCAACGGGGTTCTGCTCCTTCTTCTTCGTACCTTCCAGTTCAAGAAGTTTCTCTTTTTATTATTTTCATGGGTTAAGATGTTGAGTAGGGTGAAGAATACTACAAATGTGTTCCAATGGTTTTACACAAATTTAGCTAATCTCAATAGTTGGATCTTACGATTCCTATTATGTAGCAATAACTCTTTATTCATACTTGTGCTAAAGGATTTTTCATTGTTGAGTTCGAGATTGAGGAAGATCATGATCTAATTCTCAACTCAGGTCCATGTTTTTGAAGCATTTCAGGTTTGTGTATGAAACCCTTGACTCTTTACTTCAATCCATTCACTTACATTCTCTCTTCTTCTGTTTGGGTGAGACTTCCGAACCTTCCCCTGCATTTATGGGGTTTACCTTCGCGTGAAGCCATTGGTTTAGCATTGGGAAAGTTCCACTTCGCATGTTGTGAAACTTCAAGGAACAACATCTCCACTTTTTCTCGTATGTGTGTGGAAATGGACTTCAGTAAAGGATTCCCATTGAAGTTATTCTTAGTGGTAAAAAATATTCTTGGTCTTAGAAACTAGACTATGAGAGATCCTCATCGCGTTGCACATCTTGTTTTGAAACAAGACATTTTGCAACCCATTGTCCCAAAGGGTCCAAGAAGAAAGGAAAACCTCAAAAATCCACTTGGTAGCCTCCTCAATTTAGCAAAAAGAGGTCTCCTCGTCTTCAACCAATGAGTCCAAAATCCAATCAGAAGTTGGAGAAATAGGCGTCTTCGCATCAAGCTTTAGATGAGGGACTTTGTGTAGAGTCTTCTCCTCATCCATCAACTTCCTAGCCAGATCAGGCTAATGATGTTGGGGTATTGGATGAGGAAAAAATAGAAGCTCGAGATTAAGACAATCTAGGAAATACAAACATCACAAGTACCTAAGCATTTACAAATTAAGGTTGGATGGTAGTAGAAAAGAAGAAGTCATCACGTACCACATCTCAACCACCGGTAACACGTAAGTTATCCAAATCAGCCAGATCCTCCCAACATGTTAATTTAAATGTAGTGTGACTTCATTCTTATCCTAAAAGCTTTTTTTTAGAGTATAATCAGTAAAATTATTCTATATGAAGTTTTCGTTTGAGTATTTGAAACATTCATTAGTATATTATAATAGTGGTTTAAATGAGATTTTGGATTGGCATGAATTTTGAAGAACTTTGAACTCCTCAACAATTTCGAGATCAACTTTTTGATGATACAAATTTCCCAATTTTTATAAAAAAAAAATATAAAAAAATAAATTATGAAACACAATTATCTCTTCTTTCTCTAATAATGTAAGCAATAATACGACATATAATCCTTACGCACTCATGGCTAATTTACAATAAACATACTCAAACACTCATTGCTACTTTAAAATGTATATATACATGTTCAAACACGCTTCTTTGGCATCCTCTATAAGCAATAGAAAAAATTAAAACTATTCTATTAAGAAAGATTTCAACAAAATACAAAATGGGAGTTTGAGAGAAATTTTGAGCAATTGTGTTTTATAATTGTAAGAAATAGAAAAATTTAAAACTATTTTGTGAAAAAAGATTTAAACAAAATACAAAATGGGAGTTTAGAGAATTTTTGAACAATTGTGTTTTATAATTTCAAAGGGTTTGGGAGTTTAGAGAAATTTTGAGCAATTGTGTTTTATAATTTTAAAGGACTTAACAAAGATCATATATTCAAAGTTCCACTCAAAATATGCTCAAAGGAAATCTATAAAACAATATGATAATATATTCAAAGTTCCACTCAAAATATGCTCAAAGGAAATCTATAAAACAATATGATAATGGGTT
>JZKD02S0407446.1:0-18101 GCA_000966675.3 Picea glauca | reverse complement strand
CTATATTCATGTCATCAATAATTTTAAAATCATGATAGCCAATGGTGGGTCCATGAAATGTGGTTGGAATTTTGAAAATGTACGTCTTCAAATTGGACAATACCACTTGAAATATCATATGTTTTCCATTGATATGGGTGGTTGTGACATTATGCTTGGTGTTGAATGGTTACACACTTTGGGTCCCATTCTCATGGATTTTAAGGCATTAATGATGCAATTCCAATAGGAGGGACAAGAATATCAATTCCAAGGCCTCACACTTGGTTCTCCTGAGATCATCAGTTCCCATCACATGTAAAATATCCTCAATAAAGGTCACTTCGGTATTATTTCTTGACTCCATTCCATTCAAGCAGTTGAGACACCCTCTATGCATCCTAACCTCCAAGTTATCCTCTCCAAACATGAAGCTATTTTTTCCACTCCTCAGGGAATTCCACCTTCTCATGGTGTTCATTATCATTCCATCCCCCTTGTTCCTAGCAGTCTTCCTGCCAATGTTCACCCTTATCATCACCCCTTTTCCCAAAAAAATGAAATTGAGAAAATCCTGCAGGAGTTGCTCCAAGTGGGTGTTATCTGCCCTAGTACCAACCCTTATTATTCTCCTATGGTCATGGTACTCAATAAATAAAGTACTTGGTGCATGTGTCCTGACTTTCATGCCCTCAATAAACTCACCATCAAGGACATGTTTCCCATTCCTGTCATTGATGATCTCTTGGATGAATTAATGAGTGGTGCCCAGTTCTTTACTAAACTTGATCTTCATTTTGGATACCACCAGATACATATGAAAGAAGTGTACATTCCATAGACTACATTTCGTACTCATGAGGGCCATTATGAGTTTTTTTTCATTCCCTTTGTCTTATGTAATGCTCCCTCCACTTTCCAAAGCCTCATGAATAATGTCTTCCATCCTTTTCTCTGTCATTTTGTCTTAGTTTTATTTGATGATATTATCATCTATAGTAAAACCTGGAAAACCCATATTGCTCATGTGGATAAAGTTCTACATCTACTCTCTCAACATCAACTTTTCCTCAAACAATATAAATGTTCTTTTGGAGCCTCAAAAGTCGAGTACTTTGGTAATATTCTTGGCAAGGCAGGTGTTAGGGTGAAACCTTAGAAGATTAAAGCTATGCAAGATTGGCCTCACCCCAATACCATAAAAAGATTGCACGGTTTTTTGGGTTTAACACACTATTATCACAAGTTTGTTAATAACTATGGAAATATTTCGATGATTCTCACTGCTCTCCTTAAAAATAATTCTTTCACTTGGACTCATGCATCTAATCAGGCATTTCAAGCCTTGAAGGCGACTATGCGCACCACTCTAATTTTGTCCCTTCATGATTTCACCAAGACCTTTGTCTTGGAATGTGATGCTTCAAGGAGATGAATTGGAGAAGTCCTTACCTTATGCAAGATGGTCGACCTTTGACCTTTACCAACAAACAACTATCGGAGTGACTTTTGGGCCAATCAATCTATGAATATAAAATTTTGGCTATTCTGCATGCAATGGATTTCTCATGCCCTTATCTATTGGGGAAACGATTCCAAATTAAGACAGATCATCAAAGCCTCAAGTATTTTCTGGAGAAATGACCTTCCTCGCTAGAGAAAAAAAAAGGGTGACTAAGCTCTTTGGATATGATTATGAGATCATTTACAAGAAAGGAAAAGAAAATGTGGTTGCTAATGCTCTTTCCAGAAAATATGAATATGAAGGGTCCCTTTTAGCCTTTCCTTTATTGTCCCAGATTGGATCTAAGCTATTCACTAGGAATGACTACAAGATCCCAAAAATTTTCATCTGATCCAACAACTGAAAGCCAATTCTCTAGTTTCCTTGGGGTACTCTTAGCACAATGATGAGCTTCGTTACAAAGGCCATTTGTATTTAAGTAAATAGTCACAACTTAAATCCACGATGCTTTCTGATCTTCATGCTACACCCACAGATGGGCACTCAGGGTTTACCAAAACCTATGACCGGGTCAAACATTCTTTTTTCTAGGATGGTATGAAACAAGACATTCATACTTTTGTGGCAGAATGTGATTTTTGTCAATGCAACAAGGGAGAAACATTCAAAGGTCCTCACACAATAAAATTTCTTATGATTCCACCCTCTATTTGGAGGGACATCTCTATGGATTTTAGTGTGGGCTTACCTAAATCAGAAAATAAGTTAGTCAACATGGTGGTCATTGATCATCTTTCCAAGTATGCTCATTTATGTGTTCTTCAACACCCATTTACCACCTCCATTGTGGCTCAAATTTTCATGGATCATATCTTCAAGATTCATGGCATGCTTCATTCTATTATTTCTGATCGAGATCCCACTTTCAACAATAGTTTTTGGCAAGGAATGTTTAGGCTATAAAGCATGCAATTGCATCTCAACACAACCTATAATCCCTAGATTGATGGTCAAACTAAAGTGGTCAACAAGTGTTTGGAAACATATTTGAGGTCTTTTGCATATGAAAGGAAAAATCAATGGGCTCAATGGTTACCACTAGCTAAATGGTGGTACAAAACCTCTTACCATACATCTACTCACATGACTCCTTTTGAAGCAGTATATGGACAAAATCCCCCTTCAGTTCTATCAAACATGCCAGGTGTCTCGAAGGTCCAGGCGGTTGACCAAACTCTTACAGTTCGAAAGTCTATTCTCTGTACCGTCAAAGAGAATTTGGTCATGTCTCATAATTGGATGAAGCAACAAGAAGATCAAGGTTGCTTCGAATGTCAATTTGCTAAAGGAGACTAAGTGTTTCTTCAAGTGCAACCTTATAAGAAAACTTCACTCAAGGTCGACCATTGTTAGAAACCGACGCCAAAATTTTATGGTCCTTATACAGTTCTCAAGTGAGTGGGACATGTGGCCTATTAGTTATCTTTTCCTAGTCATTCTAAGCTCCATCCTATTTTTCATGTCTCCTGCTTAAAGAAGGTGATTGGAACTAAGTGCCAAATTCAAACTAGCCTTCCTGAATTTGATGAAGAAGCTTCCATCTGGTTGTAGACACAAGAATTTTTGGACTAGCATGAGTGTCATCTTGATCAGTGCATCATAAAGGAAGTGTTAGTCCAATAGAAAGATATAACTCCAGTCAACCCCACTTGGGAGCCAGCTACCATTCTGCAACAATTTCCCCATCTCAAGCCTTGAGGACAAGGTTGTTTTTAAGGGGAAGGCAATGTTATGGACCTAACCTCCCTAACCCCTCAAGTAGGTAGAATAATGTGTTTCCATGTAATAAACGCCAATATTAATAAGGCCAAGCAATAATGAAGAATAAGTCAAATGTAAGAAGACCTAATAGAAGCTTCCACTTCTAGAAGGATCTTCCTCTAGATTATTCTTTTGGATAGATAGATTTAGTATAAATAGGAGTAGAGGGTATGAGAAGTTTTGTCTTGGGAATGATTGTAATAGAGCTCTACTCTGCTAGAGGTTTCCCCCTCGAAGAGGCAAGTGAACATTGTTTCCTATCAATAAAGGTATAATTTTGGTGTTGTGGTTCCATATAATTTGTTGTTCTTGTTTTATCTCTGCAATATTTTTGTCTTATGTTGCTATGTTGGTGTTATTCTCTGCATTATTTCTCTTTTATGCTAATATAATAGATCTGGTACCTTACATACACCATCGAGGTTACTTGTTGTATGGTTTTGTTATTGGATTTTTCGGGTTGATGGCCTTGGTGTTGGCTACAATTTCTGGAGTTGAAGCAACTATAATCAAGACTCTATCTATCTGGTCTTATGTATCCCCAATGAGGTTAGTCCATAGAGGATCCAAGCTCTCTAAGTTTGTTTGGTTACTATTTTTTATGTCTCTTGTGAATTCTAGGGTTGCAGATGCCATGGAAGAAGCTTGCAATGTATTATGAGCTCCTACTTCTACCCAATTTCACTCCATTGAACCTCTAGTTCACTATGTCAGTGGTATTCCCAGTCAATTCCATTTCAATTCTAGTTCAAGAAACCCACCAGTTATGAAGACATAACAGTTAGGGTATGAAATAGGTTTCAATGAGAAAGGCCAGATTAGATAGTCCAGACAACCTATCAGAAGCTACCACTACAAGAAAACTCCCCAACAGATTACCCAAGATTAGGTAAGTGCCATGTAAGCACTAGAAAATTATCACTGTATATTTTCAAATATCATCAAGCAAGAGATGGATGCCATGGAGAAAACCATTTGCAAGAAAAGGTGGGAGCTCTCTAAATCTCAACTTGTAGCAGAATTCATGGACTGGGTACGTGATTCTAGTTTTTCTAGGTCATGGGACACCAAAGTATTCAAGATAATTGAATTATACTAGCTTAACAAAGCCTTCATTGCCCAGTTCGTTGAAGAAAAGGAGCAACAACAACAAGCTAGCACTAAAAAACTAGACTTACTTGAAAATAATTTTGAGGTAGTATGTAAAGCATTTTTCAATGTGAAGATCATTGTTTCAGACCACTCTAATGGCTAGAATGTTCTTGTCACTATAGTTGATCAAGAACCTACTCTAAAGGGAACCCCATCCAATCCCATAACATTGGATGGGGACAATGAAAACCTGGTCGAAATTTAGAAACGATAACCTCTTTTACAACTTTCCTTGGTCTTGTTTTGACAAACTTCTATGATGCATTTCATTGATATAGTTAGGCTATCTAGACTCTATTTATACCTTGTATGTTTGTTATTATTGAAGTCAGGTCAAGTCTATGTAAACAATTAGAAGCTATGAATTGGTATAAGCACACTATGACTGAGAACTCCAATATTTTTTGTACTATTCTATACTTGGTTTCCCTTGTGGATACTCGATTTCTCTTGTAACATGTTTCAAATAGTTTTACCTATTCTATTTCACTAGGAAATATTAATATAAATTTAATTAGGACATATTAATATAAATATAACTAACTACTCAGAGAATTTAATCAGAAGGCATATGAGCTTTCCAAAAGAGCTCTGCAGCACCATGAAGGGAAAAATATTTACTGCCAAGTGGAAGATGGGCATATGGGTCCATTGTTGTTTCTAAATCTCCTCTGATGCTTCAAATTTCCTTGGCATAGTAGTCACTTGCGAAATACATATTTGTGAGTAGGGAGTCTTGTTTCTCTTGGACTCATTGGAGGTTTCCTAGGACTGTTTATTATGGTGATAGACCCTCTCACATGTATGCTTTAGTTAAATATTCACTATGATGGTGCGAATTTCAAGATGTCTCGTGTATGTTTATGTATATTTTGTACCCCAAATAGAACTTTATATGAATATATGAGAAATTTTCGGAAAAACACTAACTATTTAAAAAACATTTAAAAAATAAAAATAACTTCTTTACAACTATTATTTGTTTTTAAATAAATATATATTTATTTTAATATTATATATATATCTTACCAATTTTTATTTTTTTTATTCATATTCGAATATGCTTCCCGTGAAGATTTTGCCAGTGATCAATAACTTTATTCAAAACAACTTTTTAGGTTTTTTGTTTAAGTATATTCAATGACAATTTTAAGTTAATAGATCTTATATCAAATCATATGAAGTTAATATATTCCAACGAAATCAAATTAACTTTAAGGTATGAACACAAACACATTATTAATATTTAAAAAATTATTATTATAATATAATTTTATTTTTAATAAAAAATAAATAAGTGTTCTAACATTTAAACAAATTTAAACATTAAACATATGAAATAAATTTAAACATTAAACATATGAAATATTTTTCAACAAATTATACAGTTATAAATAAAAAAGATTCTCATAAATCAAAAAATAATTAATTTACATAAAAAAAATATAATTAAAATTTTAATTTCTTTCTTAAGGAAGTCATTTAACACAAATTATTATTAGATGTGTGATATTATCCATATTGAGATAAATGTATGAAAATATCCCATTTTGTAAAGCGAAAATCCTAAAGACAATGTTATATTTCATTTTATTTTAAGTGGATAAATTATGCAAAACAAAAGTGTGTAAGTAATTAATAATGATTTTTTGGAATGGTGTAGAAATTTAGTAAATATAATATAAATTTTAATTTTAAGATTTGTTTATTAAAATATAATTTAAATTATGAAAAAAAATATAAATAATTTATAATTATATTTTATAAAGTAGTTAATTCGAGAATATAAAATAATTAATATACATTTTTAATTTTATTTTTTAATAGTTTTTGGTCATTATTATTTAAAAAAAAAAAAAAAAATTGACAGAATTTTATTTATAAAAAGAAGTCACTAGAGATAAACAACACTAGTACATTTATATGAAGTCTTCCAAAATTAAACAAACAAAGTAGATCCAAACCAAATTATATAACTTGATTATGTCAATCGACAAAATTTGCTAGTGTCTATTATTACTGTAGATTATATAGAAACTACCTAGGATATATATAACTCTAAAAAACATAGAATATTTAGAAAATGTTGTGGTTGATGTCTTCTTCTGGTCTCCCAACTCCCTGGATGGATGGTCCTAGTTCATCTTCACCTATCTCCATAGCTTCAAAAAGTTGTTGAACTGTGTCCTCCTCTCTAATTTCTCCTTCTCTAGAGTTTATTGATGCCATTTAATTTAGGGCCCCTGAGATGGAATCCTTACTCTATTGAGTGAATGTGTCTCTCAACATAACACATTCTACTTCAAGATTGACAACTTTTTGCTTTAATTGGGCCATCATTCCCATAATGGAAGCAACCTAGGAAACTACTTGATGTTCATTGACTTGAATCTTAATTGTGATAGAGTAAGTAAAGGGTCTGTTAGCTTGTAACATTTCTTCATGAACCCATAAAATCCTATTAATTTCTTTCTTGTCTCAATTACCTATGGTTCCAACATTAAAATCAAGAGAATTCTATGGAAAAAAAACATTGGAACCAACTGAAAGGATATAGAAGTAATTGGAGACTTGAATTATCCATAGAGAAAGAGAGAATTTTCTCAATAAGATAAGACCAAAAGCCATGATGCCCAACCAACTTGGAAATGTGTAGAGAATCAAAAGTCAATTATGCACTCAAAGTCCTAGTGTTCTATAGGGGAAACACACGATTCCAAAAAGTATCGACACCATAACACATAGAGAATCATACACAATGAACCTGCATGAAATCAAACCCACAAATAACAAACAAATTGAAAGCAATTGAGTTCACCAACATGAAAAGAGAGCCATGCCTCGAGAGAGTTTTAGGAATCTGGCAATGAGGAGAGGAAAAATCCTACTATCCCTCTTGAAGTTCCCACTTAACTTCTCCATTATCCCACCTCCACCAGGATATAAAACCAAGATGGATTCAATACCAATATTCCACACTAGGCTGAACATCTGTAAAGAAATACAAATCTCATCACATTTATGGTTGAGATTGGGAAGTAGAGTTTCCTTGTGATTGACATGTGTAACATTAAGTAGGCGATACTTGTGATTTGGTGTGTTCATTTCCTAAGGTACGGCTTGATGAAATAATGTTCCATTAACACTTAGTACCCCAATGTTTAACCTTGTATCCTCATTTTCTAGAGTGTTATATTTAGTGTTGTTCTTTCTTAGGACCTGGTTATTTTTTATTTTTTAATTGGAAAACTGAGAAGTTTTGTAACCTTGACCATATTCAAGATTAATTTTATTTTGTAATTGGAAAACTGAGAAGTTTTGTGCATTGCTTGTATAAGTACCTTGAAGTATCCTACCATAATGATAGAGGTAATTTGTCAATCTAATGTTACTCTCAATCCTTGCAACAATACATAGGCCTATGCTTGGTTGTTAATAGATATTCACAGTCCCCAAATAGTTCTTCTTTTCCTTTGGGATCAAAGAGTATCCTCACACTTGTGAGTAGGGTCAACATTAGGTCAAGTAATCTGTAAGGGACCACCGGGTGGAACATCATTGCTTCAGTTGTCATGGATTCTAGAGGCATTCCATACTATCAGTTGCAAGTCTGAAGGTTAACTTCCATAGAGTTATTGTCAATGTTATGGAAAGAGGGATCGATAGATGGTGTTGAAATAGAGAGTTACATAAACTGTGAACAAGTAGCATAATTGATCATGTTGGTTTCATAGAAGATGTATACAACCAATAACTCAAGCTATGGTAATTATACTAGTATAATGTAGATACCATGAAAATAAGCATATCCATATTATTCAAAGTCTGTAATCTATGCTAATCTAATACATGTTGAATACTATCATGTTCTAACTAATCCCATACCCCTATCATTTTTTCCATTATTGTTACCTTTTTAGATGTTTGTCACCCCTATAATTTTTCCATTATTGTTACTTTTTAGATGTTTGTCTCCCCTGTAATTTTTCCATTATTGTTACCTTATTAGATATTTGATTAATTGATTACTTGACTTATAAAAATATATGAATGAAAAACAATTTTATTACATGATTTTCAAAAAATATTATATTCTTTAATAAAGTTGGATAAGAATGCAAGTATTAATACTTAACTCATCCCTCACTATTAGGTTTAACAAGAAAGCCTTGATGCAGTTGTCATGAATAAAATGTTCAAGAATTTTAGCAAAAATGCCTTCTCTTATAAAAGGCTTGAACTAACTTATCTCCTACCTAATAGATATCAACCAGATAATTTTGGGTTATCATAACATTTTGTCCAAAAGCAAAAATGCCTTCTCTTGTAAAAGGCTTGAACTAACTTATCTCCTACCTAATAGATGTTAACAAGATAATTTTGGGTTATCATAACATTTTTTCCTTTATAAAATTACTTGAGAAATGAGAGAGAAAATAGATGTTAACAAGATAATTTTGGGTTATCATAACATTTTTTCCTTTATAAAATTACTTGAGAAATGAGAGAGAAAATTCCCATGCTCATAGCTCCTCTATAATATCATTATCTTGAATCAAAGATTATATTTATGTGAAATGATTACAGTTAGATGGTAAATTCATTCCTTGACACCGTAATCTATAATTATTCATAATGGAAAGATTTTTTTTAGATTTGGATATATTTTGCATACTATTCATTCGACCTTGGAATTTGTGCACAATTCATTTCGTTCTATCTAGATGGTGTTGCGTCTATTTCTCTAAGGAAAATAGTGGATCGCTTAGAATTGATTATTTCAATGTAGTAAGAAGCAAATCCTTTTTTTTACTCCACACATTGAATAAAACATGAAATATAGCAGTTACCATTGGCATTACAAGCCTAGACATGTTCTAACAAGGGATGTATGGCAGTGTAGAAGCTATTGAGTTAGTTGGGAAATATATGGTGAATAATGAAACTTAATATAATTAAATGCAGAGGTAATGAATAGTTTTTGTTAGAAGATAATAATTAAACAATACATAAAATAAAGAAGAATAACATTATTGTTTATGCAACAATAAACAATAAAATGATAGGAATACAGAAAAAAAACAAGTGAAATCATTTGGTATTGTTCACACTTTAGCATAAGACTTTGTTAAAAATAAGAAAAAATGAAAAGTATTAAATGTTCAATGGGGAGGTTAGCATATGCAGAAAACAAATAAGTGAAATGTTCAATGGGAAGGTTAGCATATGCAGGAAGAAATGTAAAGTGTTTGGACTAAAAATATTTAGGATAAAAGTTTGTAAAAATATGCAAGATGGTAAATTGTTCAATGTAATGTAAAGCTTAGTAAATTTTTAATGTTGAGTAAAACTTAGTAATTAAATAGTAAATGTTCAATGTGGATCAAAACTTAGTAAGTAAATAAGTCAATGTTGAATTGGGGGTTAGCATATGCAGGAAGAAATATAAATAAGTAAAGTGTTCAATGACAATGTTAGCATATCCGAGAAACAATGTAAAGTGTTTGGAAGTTAGGATAGGGAGCAAAAATTACAAAAGTAGGAACAAGTGCAAAATATAGGTTCTCAAGTTTAATCTAGGAAACAGTTAATTGACTTGATCCTTTGTATTTGCAACTGATTTCTACTTTAGTCATTGAGTATGTATTTGAAGAATAATATTAAGATTATGGAATCTTTATTGAAAGATTCCATGATAACAGTGCAAGGGGAACAATATATTAGAAAATAAATGATAGAATAACTAAATCTTCGATTTGACTCTTTCTATTGTGAGGAAGTAAATGTGTGAAGAATTAAAGGACAACGATGAAATTGTGGAAGCTTCGAGCATAAAATTCAGTGAAAAGTGTGCAGAGGCTAGCATGTGTAAGAAGAAAATGACGTAAATTTATCTACACAAAATATCAGATTTAACATTGGACTATGTAAAACAAAACGCAGAAATATGTAGCATAAAACTTAGTAAAAAGAAGTATGCGGAGGCTAGAATGTGTCAGAAGCAATGTAAAGTCTGTCGATGCCAGGATTCACTAGAATCAATGTAAAGTGTGTGTAGGATAGGATGTGCGGGAAACAATGAAAAGTGTGCACAACTTAGGAAATGTGAAACTACTAAGTGAACAGATGTGCGAGAAGCAAATGACCTCTAATTATCTGCATAAGACATGGTGTTTATCATAGAACTAACAAGTAAACACATCTACTATAAAAATTTGTGAAAAAATTACGGAGATGAAGATGCAGAGAGGCAATGCAGAGTGCATTGAGCCCAAGATCTACTAGAAGCAATGTAAAGTGCATGGAGGTTGGGATGTGCTCGAAACAATGCAAAGTGTGCACACCTTAGGAAATGAAGAAAGAAGATGTGGTCAAGTTACCTACACAACATATGTTTATTGTACAGACTCTTGAAATTGTTAGTAGCACATCAAAAAGTTGTTACCGGTATCACTGTTTTTTTTCCAAAGTTTAGAAAAAACAATGTGCAGATGACGAAAGACATGGAATGGAGTGCAAAAGCAGTATTATTTTCAAAATTCAAGATTAATAGGTAAAGTGTTTTTTCAACCAAAGCTCAAAAAAGACAATGTGCAGATAACTGAACAGATCAAACACAGTGTAAAAGAAGACGAATTATTGATGTTCCAGCTTAACAGGAAAATTGATTTTGTAAATAACATGAATGGAAAATAACACTGTGTAGGAAAATGTTGGTCCACTGGATAATGTTCAATCACCATTGTTGATTTTTAGGTATGTTTAAGTATCAAAAAGAACTTGAGCAGGGAAAACGATTTTGCAATTTTTATGTGATTTAAATGGAGCATAAATTGTCACGATGGACAATTGAAATGAAACCTGACATTAGATTTGGTTTGTTAAGTAAACATTCACAAAGAAAGTAAGGTATGAGAAAGGAAAATGATGTATTCTATTTAGTATTTACAATACGTTATAAAATTTACAAATGATAGCTTAAAGGTCAAAATGACATTTTGTAGAATGAAAGTAAATATCCACATGTGCATAGAACTTAACATGATATTTCATTGAAAAATTAAAAACAACGAACACATAATTGATTATTTAGTTTAAAAATCAAAGGGTTGAAAATCAATGGTCATATATGTCAAAACAATTCTTTGGCAAGTGCACAAAAATATACAATTGTCTTTTACATAATTCTTTTGAAAAAAATATGAAATTCAAAACAACATTTTGCACAATGAAAGTGAAGTACCACATATGCACATAACATGTTGTTTCATTGAAAAATCATAGAGTAAAAAAATACTTGAAAATTCAGTGTTAAACTCAAAGGTTTGAAACTTAATAACCATCTATGCTTAAGAGTTCTTTGGCAAGCTCAACAAATATACAATTGTATATTAAATAATGTCTATACAAAGTAAATGTGTTTTTCCAAATGGACTGGGATTGGGGTTCCCGTGGACCGACAAATAGAAGAAATACATGGAATAAAGAAATAAAGATAGTTAGAAATGAGTGTTACGTCTGCAGAGGACATAAAAAAAACAATTTTGAGTAATTACCAGGTTAGCAAAATAAAAGGATAGCAGAAGTAGATGCAAAGAATAGACTACTTACTAAGAATAAAATATTCTTTTAATCTAGTTTTTATTTTGTTGTTGTGTATGTGCCTTCATAACATTTATTTCTTTGAGATTATGTTGAAGAGATTGTCTGTGGTGGATATTCTGGGTTAAAAATCTGTTGCAAGGAATTCTTGACCCAGTTATCAATGTAGTTCTTTATTGGTGGGATGGTGATTTCTTGCTTAACTTGAAGCATGAAAATGTGGTCATCTATTTCTTTTGATTCCACTTGCAATTGTTCAATGGCTGAAAAGAGCTCATCATTGTCATTGGCAAATGTAACAAGCCACTGTTTCAGTGCTTCTTTGAGAAAATTCACAAGGTGGTCAAAGTCACTAGCTAATGAAGTCTTCATTGCCGCCAAGTGAGTATCAAGATCCTCTTTAGTGATCATCATTGAATTTTTGAAAAATTGTGGACCCTGCATTTCTTTAGCGACATCAAATTCTTTTAAAATAGCATCACCTCTTCTTTCATTGATTTTTTTCGCAAGAAACAATTGCATCTTGCAACAATTTTACTCGTTGTTCCCAACTACTATTGGGAAAAATACCCTACGGACTAGCAAACTAGGGTCAGATTTACATGTAGATTTTGACCATAAAGAAATTACTTTTTATCCTACCACCCAAAACTTATATCCCTCTTTCACAATACATGCATGGAAAGAAACTATTAACCTTGTTACTGACGTTTGGTGTAGATCCTCCATTGCGCTTTTGCTCGCTTGCTTGCGCTTCTCCTTCCAAAGATAACCTGCAATCAAGACAAACAACTATGCATGCATGCTACTTCTCTACTTGAGGGTTAGAAATTAAGCATAACTTAAACAAATCATAGAAAACTCATGCATTAGGATGGGAAAAGTATTCTTTTATTATTTGAAAAATGAATCAACTTACAATCAAAGTTGAGACCGACCACTGCTCCTTGATCCTGATCCTGGGCTCCTCCTCTTCTATCCTCCAACTGCTTTGCTTTAATTCTCCTTGGGTTGAGGAAAGGCTAAAGGGTTGGGACAATGGATTCGGCAAATGGGTAGAGTTTCTTCGCTATATTTTTCCTCTTTCAAATGGTACCCCCACCCCTTCTTTTATAGGCTAGAAGGAGCTAGGGTTTTGGATGAACCCTCATCCATGCATGGTCGGGAGTTTCAATTAACTGACCCATAGCTTTTTGTCCCGTCAGAAACTTTCCTTTTTTTTTGTGATTCTGAAGGTACACGCGGGCTATAGTGGGCCTGCTAGCGTGTACTTTTAGATACACACAGACTGTAGTGGGCCAGTTAGCATGTACTTTTAAAAATGGAGGTTTTAGAAGAGTTGTTCAGTAGTTTTTAGCAAAGAAGGGATATAAGTTGGCCTGATGCCAGGTAAGCATGTGTGGTGCAATTTAGGGTTATAACAGATGCCCCCTAATGTGTGAGGTCAGAAGAGCATCTGATGGCCGAAATACATTACCAATCTTTTACCAATCTGTACTAATATGCTGAATGAGTGAGCCCAAGAATCAGGAACTAGGTGGTGTCGTATTCAAAATAACAAATGTCTCATCGAGGCAGGCATACCCATGCTCGGGATAAAATAGAACTATGGCTACCAATCAAATACATTGTAGATCCATGTCAAATACTATAAAGAGTAGCCACGAATAATACACAGCGGAGCTACATATCAAAATCAGAAAGATATACATATAGAGTATCCATCTTCCAGAAGCTGATTTGGCCTGATGGCTGTACTTCAGAGCTCGAGCAACAACTTCAAAATCTTCTAAAACTCGGGTAGGAGTGTAATATGAGTGTACGACTGCACTACCYAGAGGTCTTCGATGGCTCGTCGATTATGGACTTGATAATCTTGATGATCGGACTGAAGGCTTCAGTGATTTCGAATAAGGACTTGATTGGACATTCAGGATGGTCGGGTATGCAGACAAGAGACATATTGCAGAGGGGTTGACTCAGGCTTAGTGACAAACTTCCCTTGGATAATAACATGACAAGTGATAAGACTCAGGCAACATATATGGTAATCATAATTCTACGAAGCAGGAGGAAACACAAACTCTCCATATGTTTGGAAGAATAACCAAACGGTGGAGGACACAACTCTGTATAGCGAGAAAAAGCTTCCTAAGGTCGTACTACATCCCATAGTCTGATGATCAAACAGAAAAATGTGCTTTATCCAAGGGCGACTCATTATGCTGCCAATAAAGATAATACTTTTCCCATCCTCTTTTTGGGGTATATTTGATTTTTTTGTTCTTTTGGATAATTTTTGAAAAAGAATAAAGGAATTTTACGTTACAATGGAGGAACGAGTACTGCAAACATACAAGCTCAAGGCACAAGGACAAGACTGATGTTCTGGTAAGATGATACTCAGGAAAAATCCTCCGGTGGACAAAGGTGTTAAGACGCAGAAGCAAACTGTCACAAGGATGATGGATAAGGTATGCAAATGCGGTTGATAGAACACACAATGGTAACGTCCTTCGATGTAAGTTTTAACAAGCCCAGAGAAGGTAAGGTCGATGGTTTTTCATATTTATAGAGTCTGAAAAAGAATAAAAGGAGACTCCAATAGGGTATCTTTTTTGACAATAGTCTAGTCGGTTCGAAAAAGGGATAAACTAGCACCGATTAGACGTCAATTCAAAACCATTTTAACGAGTGTGACAAGGACAAGATCACTTGGCCATTTTTTCATTTTTNCTCCGTCAGGAATATTCTTCTGGACCAATTTAACGAGTGTGAAAGAATAAGGTCACTCAGCGATCTTTTCAATTTTAGGGAGTCTGAAAAGAGCTTAACTATGGACTCCGTGGGGTTTTCTTTTTTGTAAATTTAGTCCCTCAGGCCCGAAAAATGAATAAAATTATACCTAAGAATACTCTTCTAAAGAATGGGAATTCGATAGAGTATACCTTTGTTCATACAGTTGACCGTCCGGACCGAAAAAGGGGTAAACTACCGCTGGACAGACGTGACTTCAAATTTCAGTTTAACGAGCGTGAAAGGTCACAAGATCGCTCGACAATATTTTCATTTTTAGAGGGTCTGAAAAGGGCTTAAAAGGAGACCCGTTATTTTTTGGGAGTCCTGAGGGTAAGCCAAAGAGTGAAAAATACTCATGCAAATGAGGCTCAAACTCATATTCAGGAAAGACTATACGGACTCCCAAGCCTACAGTTTTTTGGGAAACAGCATGGACACCATAATGCAACCAGGACCTACCTAGGGCATCCATGTTTTGGTAAGCTCTACGACCAAGTCGCGACACTTCTAGAGTAGATATGATGGTTCTGTGTCATAATCTGATGGGATCGATCCTATAGCATAAGAAAAAGGCAATGAGATGCAAAATTTGGGGTGATATCCTACCCTATATGCTCAAGTTGATTTTTTGAAAATATTTTTTTTATGGACCATCAATATTTTTTCAAAACTCAAAAAAAAAAAAAAAAATTGTCCCAATACCTGATCAAATCCCTCCCATATAACTCCTAGATCACTCTAAATGGTTTTTGATATAAATAAATTGATAAGGGGGGCCAAAAAAGTGACAAAAAGAGGCCAAAAAGTCTATAAATAGAAGCTGNACTAGCACCGATTAGACGTCAATTCAAAACCATTTTAACGAGTGTGACAAGGACAAGATCACTCAGCCATTTTTTCATTTTTAAGGAGTCTGAAAAAAGATTAACTATGGACTCCATCAGGAATATTCTTTTGGACCAATTTAATGAGTGTGAAAGAATAAGGTCACTCAACGATCTTTTCAATTTTAGGGAGTCTGAAAAGAGCTTAACTATGGACTTCGTGGGGGTTTCTTTTTCGTAAATTTACTCCCTCAGGCCTGAAAAAGGAATAAAATTATACCTGAGAATACTCTTCTAAAGAATGGGAATTCGATAGAGTATACCTTTGTTCGTACAGTTGACCGCCCGGACCGAAAAAGGGGTAAACTATCGTCGGACAGACGTGACTTCAAATTTCAGTTTAACGAGCGTGAAAGGTCACAAGATCGCTCGGCAATCTTTTCATTTTTAGAGGGTCTGAAAAGGGCTTAAAAGGAGACCCGTTATTTTTTGGGAGTCCTGAGGGTAAGACAAAGAGTGAAAAAGACTCATGCAAATGAGGCTCAAACTCATATTCAGGAAAGACTATATGGACTCCCAAGCCTACAGTGTTTTGAGAAACGACATGGACACCATAATGCAATCAGGACCTACCTAGGGCATCCATGTTTTGGTAAGATCTACCACCAAGTCACGACACTTCTAGAGTAGATATGACGGTTTCATGTCACAACCTGATGGGATTGATCCTATAGCATAAGAAAAAGGCAACGAGATGCAAAAGTTGGGGTGATATCCTACCCTATATGCTCAAGTTGATTTTTGAAAATAATTTCTTTTATGGACCGTCAATATTTTTTCGAAACTCAAAAAAAAATGTCCCAATACCTGATCAAATCCCTCCAATATAACTCCTAGATCACTCTAAATGGTTTTTGATATAAAAAAACTGATAAGGGGGGCTAAAAAAGTGACAAAAAGAGGCCAAAAAGTCTATAAATAGAAGTTGGCAGCTCATTATCACCATTGCTGATTTGGAAATTGACTCTGGAGCCAAAAGACCCCCTTTGCCAAAGATCATGATTTCGGGAGCTACAGTGGACGAAACAGACTTCTGCTTGGACCAAGTAAGTACAAACTCCCTTATCTAGCTAATAAATATTTCATTTTTGTCATTTAAGTTATTTTTTGGGTGGGCGTCGACCTTAAAAAGGTCGGCCCTAGGTACATGCGGGTTGTCCAAAGACAACCCACGTGTACACGTGCGCAGAGTAAAGACTGCACGCATGTACACGTTACTGTCATCTCTACATACCGCATGTACCCCCCTAATGATGGAAAAGTAAATGAAGAGAAGTATTGACCCTCCTTTACCTTGTTGTGTTGGCAGGATGTATGTCCAGTGGAGGGAAAGGGAGCATGAGGCAATCAGTGAATTGGTTGCTGCAGATCCGAATGTTGTGGCCGTGTTAATGCAATGCGGTTTGCTCAAATTCTTTTTATGTCTGTTTATGCACGCGCAACCAAGGCTACTGAACGCCTTGATTGATTATTGGCATCCTGACATAGAGGCGTTTATGCTAGAGGGGAAATCCTTGGTGCCCACCACCGAGGATATTTACTTTCTGACTGGCCTCTCAAGGAGAGGAGAACCAGTCAACTTCTAGACTTTTCCTACGAGGCCAAGCAAGATCTCAAAGTTGATAGCTGAGTACTGTGAGGCTGGGACTGAACGTATGGGTTCCCAGGTACCCATTAGCAATATTACCAACTTAGCACTACATACTATCTTGTTACTTATTGGGTGGATTACCGACTTAGCAGCTGTGCATCAGGCTTCGCGCGCACAGATGAACTGTGTTATCCAGTGCATGAATGCACAAATTTTTTATTGGAGTACCACACTGTTGGAGTGTATGAAGAGGCAATTGACAGATTTCTGACAGCATACACAGAGGAACTTTGGGTTCGGGACTATCTTGTGTTCATTCTTTTTCGAGAGAGTTCCATGCTTCAGTCCTGGGGTCGTAGTACAAGGACATCTGGCCTCTTTCCCCGCAGTGTGCAGATGGGAAATGTTACTACAGTGATAGGGTGGTGGAAGGACCGTTGAGGCCTTCGACAACGAATTTTTTTCTTGGCTGTCATGACAGATACCTGCTATCGAGGACTACCCATATGTGGGGATAGACTTCTCTAGAGATCCAGAGATACCCGTGCCTCTTGGCGAGGAGCGAGGGGAGATGGGTAAGTCTCCACCTTTGTAGTATTTTTTTTTTCATATGTAATTTTTATGTCTTTTTGTTATATATATCATTTTTTGTATGCCAGAGTATTTGATGGGTGAACGTTTATTGCATGCAGATGTGGGACCCGTGCAACCTGCCGACTATGCATGGAACATGCGTCACCCACGGCCTGAAGCCGCGACTGTCGCCGCTAGGGGAGCAGTAGTAGCAGGGAACCTCCTAGTAGGACAG
>JZKD02S0407413.1:0-18102 GCA_000966675.3 Picea glauca | reverse complement strand
TTGGAGGTACCTTTCAACAGGCCATATCGGATTCCAACTTCTTCCTTTCATCATAGGATCATGGATGTAGATGGACAACCAAGGATACTTTAAGGCTTCTTTTCGAAGAAGACTTATTCTAAAGTCAAACTGAACACGTGTTGTTTTTCATGGATGCTACTTTCAATGGGAACATGGATAGATACTTCATAATCCTCAATGGATCATACTATTTAGGATTAGATCCCTTCTAATCCTTGCTTCATGCATGAATGAATGCTCTTCTTTTGGAGTTCTGTAATCAGCTCCCTCCATCTAAGAGAGTCCACGCTTCCGTCTGCATCCTTATTTCCTTCTGCAAAGTGTCACAAGTCTTTTTCTAATTTCCTCTTGATTGCCGACTTCTTTCTGTTTTTACTTCTTCTGGGTCTCTTCAAGTTTGATTTTGATTTTGACTTATCTGGCAATTGTTACTTATATAATAGATTCCACAAGAATTGTTGCCAAGGATCGTCAATGTACTTCATCTTCTCATGTGTATTGCTTGAATTCTAGTCATTGTGATAGCAATACTTATCTTGTTATTCTTCCATAGGTATTGTTTCACTTGAACAACTTATCTTCTAGGAAATAGATATGCAAGATATGTATATAAACTATGTACAAGAACTATGAAAAATATTGTTACCTTGTTTTTAGAAGAAGAAGTTTTTTTTTATCATGCTTGGCCTTCTTTGAGGGTTCCCTTTCTTCGGCAACTGATGCTTCATGTGTTTCCTTCCTTTTATTTAACTCAGGATAATGATTCTTGTAGTGACCATATTTTCGACAGTTGAAGAATTGTATTTTTGACATATCTTTCTCTTGATTTGGTTTCTTCCTTGAGTCAAACTTTTTCTTATTCCTGAATTTCTTGAACTTTGTTGTGTAGTCTTGATCATCATCTTTCCTTTGGAATTTCTCTTTTGCGCTAATCCTTGATTATGTTGAGGGGTCCTAAATCCATTTAACTCAACAATAGGAACCAAACCCACCATCGAGGCCCAATTAGACTCTGCAACGTTTAATGGTGGAATGGTTCTCCAGATCTTGCGATCCGGCCAATTAATCGATGGGATTTACTTTTTCTTGCAAAGGCTTTTCCTTCATCTCAAACATTCTATTTTTTGTACTTTCTCTTGTAGGTGGAACCAATACAAGATAAAAGTCAGTATAAACCAAATAGGTAACAAAGTGGGAAAAAAATTAACTAATGGAGAAGGATGAGCTTGGGATAACCCTTTCACTTTGGCATGTAGACAACAATTATCTACCACAAGCCTAATAATAATACATTAACCTGTTGGTGTTCCAATTATTGACTGAGGTGCGATTATCAAAAGAAAACACAAATGCAATAAACGATGGCAAGAAAAATAATTCCCTTAACTCTAATCATCAATCACATAATAACACAATGATTTAATTTTCATCATTAAAGACAAGAACTGTAAAACATTGAATCAGATAACTTATCAACAAATTTAGAAGCTCTTACTCATTACAACATCCATTCATGCGATTAAATAAAAAATAATTCTTCTCCACATCCAATCATACACATTTTTGATGAAAAACATAAACTTGTCTATGGTCCTAAACATGACTTCTCAATTAAGGCAGCTCCAAAATAGTTCTTTACAAAATCCAAAAATGAGGGTCTTTGCAACAATCATTGACCCTTTGACTAATAGGTCGATCCTCCTATTTATAACATACCATTAACTAAAAAATATTCATTAAACTGTAGCTAAGTAAAACAAAACTCCCCACATGGTGCTCTCTTCTATCAGTCTTCACAGAGTCATCAAATGGTCTCATTTGAGAGGATGACTCTTCTCGTACTCCGACCACTTGAAGAAGAAATCCTCTCATGTGTTAGCATACATGAATCTATGTTGTTCCATTGGGGCCGAAAGGATCTCTCGTATATCTACTGCATGTGCTCGATACTTGACTATTCTGGCACTTAACTGTGACAACATGGCTCAATCTTTGATCGGGTGCTCCATGAACTGCTGCACTTGCCCTGGTGCCATGCCTGCCACCTTTTCTATTTCCTTAGCCCATGATGAGTCTTGTTCGGCATGTGATTTGACTATGTTGTGCAAGTCGACAAAGTCATTGGGTGTGTCGAATTTGGGGAGGCCGATGTCTCTTATTTCTCGATTGATCTTGGTCCAGATTTTCTCGCACTCAACCCATTTCTCTTGGATTTCCCGATGAGGTTCCTGAGCCATTTTTACCCAATATTTGTTCGATTTCCTTATGCGGTCGATGCTGCTTTCGTTTAGTACTCGGATGCTGTGCTCTTCGGCGTCTCAACCTTGTTTCATCGTGCTGATATAGTCGATCCTTTCCACGGTTTGGTGTGCTTTCTCGTACCACCTCTCCATATCCTTTCACATTGCCAGTGCCATGAGGGTGTCTTCTTGAATCTCAGATATCCTTGCAGTGAATATGTGCAATTCATTTGTAAATTTGTTGTAGGCCTCCTTGAATTCGCTCCTTAGGAACACTGCGACCTATGTGGTGTCCTAGTAATACTTCACCAAGTGGCGCAAATGTTCCAATTCTTTCAGAGTAGCAGCCAACTCCTCTCCATCCCTTTTTTCTCTATCCAGGGTGGCATCTATGATTTCCATCCCTGCACCGATAAGTTCAGATGTTTTGGCATGCTCTGTATTTATCAAATTTTCCTTTGTGGTGATGAGGATGGAGCGATCTAGAGTGATCCTCCTATTCTTGGTGGTTCTTTGCATGATATATTTTCTTTTCTAGTCGTAAGCGATGGCATTTATGTCAGCGACTTCATACACAGGTTCGGGAGTTTGCTGATCTCCCCAGGTGAGCGTATTTCCCATGCTCCCAATGATATATATTTGTTCAAGATTGGGTTCTTGAACTTCCTCCCTATGTTCTGAAATTCTGGCTTATGTTTGTTTCTCATTGAGAAGTTGAGTACCGATTGAAATTGAGGCATCGGGGGTAGGCTCGATACTTACTTTATTATCGACCGTTGAGACACCAATTTCTTTCTATGGAGCTTCTTCCTTTTGTTCGCCCGACCCTGGCTCGTCCTTCGGACTATCCGCTTGGGTCTCCGGTGCATCAGGAAGCTTAGTGTCTAAGACACTTTAGACCTTTTGTTCATTCTGTGGAAGGCGGATTTGAGCGTCGAGAGCTAGCGAAGATGCCTTCTCAGGCTCCTTTTCCTCTATGATCGACACAGGAGTCACAAAGGACATCTCCATACTTTCTTCATCATCATAGATGTTTATCAATTCACAGAGGGGGTTTTGTATACTTGTTCTCCCTGATGGTCATACAATCTCCGGCTAAGCTGAAACATCCCTGGGTGATACAGCTTATGGCGTTGTAATTTCATGGTTATCTAACACGATGATTTCGTCAATTTCTATTAGCTCAAGGCCGCTTGGACCTATATGGATTTCATCTGGGTTGTTGGCATGGGACCATGTCATTCCTATGAGGTCCAAGTCATATTGTAGCTAATCAATTATTCACTGCGCCTATTCTATCATGAGAAATCCCCTTGTTCGTGCGTCCTGTGTCATAGAGAATCCTCTATCTTGCACCGGGGCCACCAGGGGAGCCTCTGTTGCTTCTGCTGCTATGATCTCTTCTCTGGCTCTAAGGGCCTCTTGAGTCAATTTCTCTATGTTTGTCACCTATTCATCCAGGCTCATGGCCCTGAACTTGATCATTTTGGGGTCGACCATCCTTGCTACCACCTCGTCCTAGTACTGGGCATTTTTTGTGAATACTTCATCTTCAAATTTGTCTTGGGCATACGACCAATAGGACGATACTTGTGAAGCATGTTGCAAGACCAGGCCCTTTAGATCATGATTGCGAAATCGCCCTGTTTGAAACCTGAAATCGAGTTGTCTCAACCCTTATTGTTTGGCTTGAGCTGTGTCTTTAACCAAGTAGAAACCTACATGGAATCCATAGGGAATGAACACTCATTTCTTGTCTTTGACCAGGGTGGCATTGTAGCCTTGNGATAGACCTTGGGATGATCTACATCATAGATCTTATTTTCTCCCCGAGATTAGGCGAGTAGAGGTAGAAGAGTTTGTTTTTCTATGGCTATCCAGAGTTTATGCCAAGGGTAACATGGAAAACATTGCTACAACTATTCCAATCGATATCTTCAGAACCCATGGTGTCATGCAAAATGTTTTTTTTGGAGCATATTTCTCCCCCAAAGATATTCTAACTTACACCGAGTTATTCAAGGATTTCCATGATGTTTTTTCCTGGTATTATGAGGAGATGCTAGGCATCGACCCATGAATTTTCGAACAAGAAATCACAACTTATCCTGACGCCAAACCGGTTTGATAGAATCTTCATCCGGTCAATCCTCGAAACACGACATCAATCAAGGCAGAAGTAGAGAAACTCCTCAAAGTCAGTTTTATCTACCCTATACAATTGACAAAATGGGTGTCAAACCCGATTTCTTTCAACAAGAAACAGGGCACAATTCACATTTGTATGGATTTACACAATTTGAACAAGTCCTGCCCGAAAGAACAATTTCCCAACATCGTTTATCAATTAGATTATCGATGAATGTGCAGGCTGCGAAGTCTTTTCATTCATGGATGGTTTTTTGGGATACATACAAATTCAAATCAAACCCGAGGACCATAATAAAACAACTTTTATTTGTCCTTGGGGTACCTTCGCGTATCAAAAGATGTTTTTTGGCCTACAGAATGTTGGAGGTACCTTTCAACAGGCCATATCGGATTCCAACTTCTTCCTTTCATCATAGGATCATGGATGTAGATGGACAACCAAGGATACTTTAAGGCTTCTTTTCGAAGAAGACTTCTTCTAAAGTCAAATTGAACACGTGTTGTTTTTCATGGATGCTACTTTCAATGGGAACATGGATAGATACTTCATAATCCTCAATGGATCATACTATTTAGGATTAGATCCCTTCTAATCCTTGCTTCATGCATGAATGAATGCTCTTCTTTTGGAGTTCTGTAATCAGCTCCCTCCATCTAAGAGAGTCCACGCTTCCGTCTGCATCCTTATTTCCTTCTGCAAAGTGTCACAAGTCTTTTTCTAATTTCCTCTTGATTGCCTACTTCTTTCTGTTTTTACTTCTTCTGGGTCTCTTCAAGTTTGATTTTGATTTTGACTTATCTGGAAATTGTTACTTATATAATAGATTCCACAAGAATTGTTGCCAAGGATCGTCAATGTACTTAATCTTCTCATGTGTATTGCTTGAATTCTAGTCATTGTGATAGCAATACTTATCTTGTTATTCTTCCATAGGTATTGTTTCACTTGAACAACTTATCTTCTAGGAAATATATATGCAAGATATGTATATAAACTATGTACAAGAACTATGAAAAATATTGTTACCTTGTTTTTAGAAGAAGAAGTTTTTTTTATCATGCTTGGCCTTCTTTGAGGGTTCCCTTTCTTCGGCAACTGATGCTTCATGTGTTTCCTTCCTTTTATTTAACTCAGGACAATGATTCTTGTAGTGACCATATTTTCTACAGTTGAAGAATTGTATTTTTGACATATCTTTCTCTTGATTTGGTTTCTTCCTTGAGTCAAACTTTTTCTTATTCCTGAATTTCTTGAACTTTGTTGTGTAGTCTTGATCATCATCTTTCCTTTGGAATTTCTCTTTTGCGCTAATCCTTGATTATGTTGAGGGGTCCTAAATCCATTTAACTCAACAATAGGAACCAAACCCACCATCGAGGCCCAATTAGACTCTGCAACGTTTAATGGTGGAATGGTTCTCCAGATCTTGCGATCCGGCCAATTAATCGATGGGATTTACTTTTTCTTGCAAAGGCTTTTCCTTCATCTCAAACATTCTATTTTTTGTACTTTCTCTTGTAGGTGGAACCAATACAAGATAAAAGTCAGTATAAACCAAATAGGTAACAAAGTGGGAAAAAAATTAACTAATGGAGAAGGATGAGCTTGGGATAACCCTTTCACTTTGGCATGTAGACAACAATTATCTACCACAAGCCTAATAATAATACATTAACCTGTTGGTGTTCCAATTATTGACTGAGGTGCGATTATCAAAAGAAAACACAAATGCAATAAACGATGGCAAGAAAAATAATTCCCTTAACTCTAATCATCAATCACATAATAACACAATGATTTAATTTTCATCATTAAAGACAAGAACTGTAAAACATTGAATCAGATAACTTATCAACAAATTTAGAAGCTCTTACTCATTACAACATCCATTCATGCGATTAAATAAAAAATAATTCTTCTCCACATCCAATCATACACATTTTTGATGAAAAACATAAACTTGTCTATGGTCCTAAACATGACTTCTCAATTAAGGCAGCTCCAAAATAGTTCTTTACAAAATCCAAAAATGAGGGTCTTTGCAACAATCATTGACCCTTTGACTAATAGGTCGATCCTCCTATTTATAACATACCATTAACTAAAAAATATTCATTAAACTGTAGCTAAGTAAAACAAAACTCCCCACATGGTGCTCTCTTCTATCAGTCTTCACAGAGTCATCAAATGGTCTCATTTGAGAGGATGACTCTTCTCGTACTCCGACCACTTGAAGAAGAAATCCTCTCATGTGTTAGCATACATGAATCTATGTTGTTCCATTGGGGCCGAAAGGATCTCTCGTATATCTACTGCATGTGCTCGATACTTGACTATTCTGGCACTTAACTGTGACAACATGGCTCAATCTTTGATCGGGTGCTCCATGAACTGCTGCACTTGCCCTGGTGCCATGCCTGCCACCTTTTCTATTTCCTTAGCCCATGATGAGTCTTGTTCGGCATGTGATTTGACTATGTTGTGCAAGTCGACAAAGTCATTGGGTGTGTCGAATTTGGGGAGGCCGATGTCTCTTATTTCTCGATTGATCTTGGTCCAGATTTTCTCGCACTCAACCCATTTCTCTTGGATTTCCCGATGAGGTTCCTGAGCCATTTTTACCCAATATTTGTTCGATTTCCTTATGCGGTCGATGCTGCTTTCGTTTAGTACTCGGATGCTGTGCTCTTCGGCGTCTCAACCTTGTTTCATCGTGCTGATATAGTCGATCCTTTCCACGGTTTGGTGTGCTTTCTCGTACCACCTCTCCATATCCTTTCACATTGCCAGTGCCATGAGGGTGTCTTCTTGAATCTCAGATATCCTTGCAGTGAATATGTGCAATTCATTTGTAAATTTGTTGTAGGCCTCCTTGAATTCGCTCCTTAGGAACACTGCGACCTATGTGGTGTCCTAGTAATACTTCACCAAGTGGCGCAAATGTTCCAATTCTTTCAGAGTAGCAGCCAACTCCTCTCCATCCCTTTTTTCTCTATCCAGGGTGGCATCTATGATTTCCATCCCTGCACCGATAAGTTCAGATGTTTTGGCATGCTCTGTATTTATCAAATTTTCCTTTGTGGTGATGAGGATGGAGCGATCTAGAGTGATCCTCCTATTCTTGGTGGTTCTTTGCATGATATATTTTCTTTTCTAGTCGTAAGCGATGGCATTTATGTCAGCGACTTCATACACAGGTTCGGGAGTTTGCTGATCTCCCCAGGTGAGCGTATTTCCCATGCTCCCAATGATATATATTTGTTCAAGATTGGGTTCTTGAACTTCCTCCCTATGTTCTGAAATTCTGGCTTATGTTTGTTTCTCATTGAGAAGTTGAGTACCGATTGAAATTGAGGCATCGGGGGTAGGCTCGATACTTACTTTATTATCGACCGTTGAGACACCAATTTCTTTCTATGGAGCTTCTTCCTTTTGTTCGCCCGACCCTGGCTCGTCCTTCGGACTATCCGCTTGGGTCTCCGGTGCATCAGGAAGCTTAGTGTCTAAGACACTTTAGACCTTTTGTTCATTCTGTGGAAGGCGGATTTGAGCGTCGAGAGCTAGCGAAGATGCCTTCTCAGGCTCCTTTTCCTCTATGATCGACACAGGAGTCACAAAGGACATCTCCATACTTTCTTCATCATCATAGATGTTTATCAATTCACAGAGGGGGTTTTGTATACTTGTTCTCCCTGATGGTCATACAATCTCCGGCTAAGCTGAAACATCCCTGGGTGATACAGCTTATGGCGTTGTAATTTCATGGTTATCTAACACGATGATTTCGTCAATTTCTATTAGCTCAAGGCCGCTTGGACCTATATGGATTTCATCTGGGTTGTTGGCATGGGACCATGTCATTCCTATGAGGTCCAAGTCATATTGTAGCTAATCAATTATTCACTGCGCCTATTCTATCATGAGAAATCCCCTTGTTCGTGCGTCCTGTGTCATAGAGAATCCTCTATCTTGCACCGGGGCCACCAGGGGAGCCTCTGTTGCTTCTGCTGCTATGATCTCTTCTCTGGCTCTAAGGGCCTCTTGAGTCAATTTCTCTATGTTTGTCACCTATTCATCCAGGCTCATGGCCCTGAACTTGATCATTTTGGGGTCGACCATCCTTGCTACCACCTCGTCCTAGTACTGGGCATTTTTTGTGAATACTTCATCTTCAAATTTGTCTTGGGCATACGACCAATAGGACGATACTTGTGAAGCATGTTGCAAGACCAGGCCCTTTAGATCATGATTGCGAAATCGCCCTGTTTGAAACCTGAAATCGAGTTGTCTCAACCCTTATTGTTTGGCTTGAGCTGTGTCTTTAACCAAGTAGAAACCTACATGGAATCCATAGGGAATGAACACTCATTTCTTGTCTTTGACCAGGGTGGCATTGTAGCCTTGCAGGATGGTTTGATAGCATATCTCCCCCACTACAAGCCAGTCAGGGACATGTTCTAGTAGGATATGTGGTGCTCCAGTGGCCCCGAACACCCGAATGTAAGTGTCACGCTCGTCCAAGTACCAGTGGCCTACTTTGGAAATCATTTTCTTGGCCGCAACTAATAGTCTCGGGAATTATTTATTAAAGATATTGAAATAAATACGTGCAACGAATTCATCAGAGATGAGGGTGTAAGACTTCTTGTACCTATTCTCCCATATGATGTTGAAATAGACGTGGATCGAGAGTTCTGTGACATGCCAACTCAGGTTCATGCTGACGAAAATGCTTGGGGCGCACATGACATCAAGCAAGTATGAATCCATGTAGAAGGTTGGTCTCTCTCCTTCCTTCAGTGTCTGATCCTGTTGTATGAAGATGCTCAGTTTCTTAGAAATGATCGATCCTTAGTTGAAACTGCTCCCAGAAACTGCCATCGTGTAAGCTAAGGGCATTGATGCCTCTGAAAATCTGCATCAGTCCTTCTCTCCATATAATCGGCAGATGAGAGCCATCAAGTAGATGTATGGATCCCTTAAGTTGGTCGTTTGGTACCAGCCAGTTCTCCGGTTGGTGTATTTCTTGTCTTCCCTCCACCATGAGGCCATCACCCAGCTGGTGTCATGACACTCATAGAACTTAACGACGAAATCTATATTCAGCCGGTCCTCGGGGTCTCGGAGTTTGTAGTATTTCTGGACCTCTACCGGAAGGAACACCCCGACACACCCTCCATTGTCATCATTGATTAAACACTTCTATGTGTCTGTGTGGTCGATGAGCCATTTCAAAATTTCTATACAGGGAAAAACAAGGGTTTTTATGGCCACCATATGTAGGTACAACCGTCGGATATTCGAAAAAACACCACGTCATCGAGTGCTCTCACATCTGGGTCACTATGTGGGATATATTTCGGGTATTCCTCCCGACTCATATTTTTAAAGAGCTCTCCCCAATGTGGGAATGTCGCCTTGGTCCTTGTGCTCACCTACATATCTCCAAAGGCCGAACGCTAAATAAAAACCTTCTTCGTTGTTTTTTTGATGATAGGTTCCAGTCTCGGAGTGTATTCCAATTTTTTTGTGACCCCTGGAGAGGAGCCTTCACCTACCTCTGGTTCTTTCAACTTCGGCACCCTCAACGATCGTCTAGTGGTTGGATTTCTTGGCGACATTATTCTTGCAATTGAAATAAACCTTCAGATACTGTGTAAATAACAAAATTGGATAAAAATATATGAAGTGTAAACATGTAAAATCTACAGACTTGGATACATACATGTAAAGCTTGCTAAACTTGGTTATTTGATACCCACGGGATCTCTGCAGCTTTCGAATTGTTCGTCTCGCTTCTCCGGATGGCCTGAATTTCCTTGTGCGCATAATGATTCCGCTTACAATGGCTCAAGAGAATTTAAACCAATGAAGAACTTACCATGTCGCATCATCCNTTTGGTTTCTTCCTTGAGTCAAACTTTTTCTTATTCCTGAATTTCTTGAACTTTGTTGTGTAGTCTTGATCATCATCTTTCCTTTGGAATTTCTCTTTTGCGCTAATCCTTGATTATGTTGAGGGGTCCTAAATCCATTTAACTCAACAATAGGAACCAAACCCACCATCGAGGCCCAATTAGACTCTGCAACGTTTAATGGTGGAATGGTTCTCCAGATCTTGCGATCCGGCCAATTAATCGATGGGATTTACTTTTTCTTGCAAAGGCTTTTCCTTCATCTCAAACATTCTATTTTTTGTACTTTCTCTTGTAGGTGGAACCAATACAAGATAAAAGTCAGTATAAACCAAATAGGTAACAAAGTGGGAAAAAAATTAACTAATGGAGAAGGATGAGCTTGGGATAACCCTTTCACTTTGGCATGTAGACAACAATTATCTACCACAAGCCTAATAATAATACATTAACCTGTTGGTGTTCCAATTATTGACTGAGGTGCGATTATCAAAAGAAAACACAAATGCAATAAACGATGGCAAGAAAAATAATTCCCTTAACTCTAATCATCAATCACATAATAACACAATGATTTAATTTTCATCATTAAAGACAAGAACTGTAAAACATTGAATCAGATAACTTATCAACAAATTTAGAAGCTCTTACTCATTACAACATCCATTCATGCGATTAAATAAAAAATAATTCTTCTCCACATCCAATCATACACATTTTTGATGAAAAACATAAACTTGTCTATGGTCCTAAACATGACTTCTCAATTAAGGCAGCTCCAAAATAGTTCTTTACAAAATCCAAAAATGAGGGTCTTTGCAACAATCATTGACCCTTTGACTAATAGGTCGATCCTCCTATTTATAACATACCATTAACTAAAAAATATTCATTAAACTGTAGCTAAGTAAAACAAAACTCCCCACATGGTGCTCTCTTCTATCAGTCTTCACAGAGTCATCAAATGGTCTCATTTGAGAGGATGACTCTTCTCGTACTCCGACCACTTGAAGAAGAAATCCTCTCATGTGTTAGCATACATGAATCTATGTTGTTCCATTGGGGCCGAAAGGATCTCTCGTATATCTACTGCATGTGCTCGATACTTGACTATTCTGGCACTTAACTGTGACAACATGGCTCAATCTTTGATCGGGTGCTCCATGAACTGCTGCACTTGCCCTGGTGCCATGCCTGCCACCTTTTCTATTTCCTTAGCCCATGATGAGTCTTGTTCGGCATGTGATTTGACTATGTTGTGCAAGTCGACAAAGTCATTGGGTGTGTCGAATTTGGGGAGGCCGATGTCTCTTATTTCTCGATTGATCTTGGTCCAGATTTTCTCGCACTCAACCCATTTCTCTTGGATTTCCCGATGAGGTTCCTGAGCCATTTTTACCCAATATTTGTTCGATTTCCTTATGCGGTCGATGCTGCTTTCGTTTAGTACTCGGATGCTGTGCTCTTCGGCGTCTCAACCTTGTTTCATCGTGCTGATATAGTCGATCCTTTCCACGGTTTGGTGTGCTTTCTCGTACCACCTCTCCATATCCTTTCACATTGCCAGTGCCATGAGGGTGTCTTCTTGAATCTCAGATATCCTTGCAGTGAATATGTGCAATTCATTTGTAAATTTGTTGTAGGCCTCCTTGAATTCGCTCCTTAGGAACACTGCGACCTATGTGGTGTCCTAGTAATACTTCACCAAGTGGCGCAAATGTTCCAATTCTTTCAGAGTAGCAGCCAACTCCTCTCCATCCCTTTTTTCTCTATCCAGGGTGGCATCTATGATTTCCATCCCTGCACCGATAAGTTCAGATGTTTTGGCATGCTCTGTATTTATCAAATTTTCCTTTGTGGTGATGAGGATGGAGCGATCTAGAGTGATCCTCCTATTCTTGGTGGTTCTTTGCATGATATATTTTCTTTTCTAGTCGTAAGCGATGGCATTTATGTCAGCGACTTCATACACAGGTTCGGGAGTTTGCTGATCTCCCCAGGTGAGCGTATTTCCCATGCTCCCAATGATATATATTTGTTCAAGATTGGGTTCTTGAACTTCCTCCCTATGTTCTGAAATTCTGGCTTATGTTTGTTTCTCATTGAGAAGTTGAGTACCGATTGAAATTGAGGCATCGGGGGTAGGCTCGATACTTACTTTATTATCGACCGTTGAGACACCAATTTCTTTCTATGGAGCTTCTTCCTTTTGTTCGCCCGACCCTGGCTCGTCCTTCGGACTATCCGCTTGGGTCTCCGGTGCATCAGGAAGCTTAGTGTCTAAGACACTTTAGACCTTTTGTTCATTCTGTGGAAGGCGGATTTGAGCGTCGAGAGCTAGCGAAGATGCCTTCTCAGGCTCCTTTTCCTCTATGATCGACACAGGAGTCACAAAGGACATCTCCATACTTTCTTCATCATCATAGATGTTTATCAATTCACAGAGGGGGTTTTGTATACTTGTTCTCCCTGATGGTCATACAATCTCCGGCTAAGCTGAAACATCCCTGGGTGATACAGCTTATGGCGTTGTAATTTCATGGTTATCTAACACGATGATTTCGTCAATTTCTATTAGCTCAAGGCCGCTTGGACCTATATGGATTTCATCTGGGTTGTTGGCATGGGACCATGTCATTCCTATGAGGTCCAAGTCATATTGTAGCTAATCAATTATTCACTGCGCCTATTCTATCATGAGAAATCCCCTTGTTCGTGCGTCCTGTGTCATAGAGAATCCTCTATCTTGCACCGGGGCCACCAGGGGAGCCTCTGTTGCTTCTGCTGCTATGATCTCTTCTCTGGCTCTAAGGGCCTCTTGAGTCAATTTCTCTATGTTTGTCACCTATTCATCCAGGCTCATGGCCCTGAACTTGATCATTTTGGGGTCGACCATCCTTGCTACCACCTCGTCCTAGTACTGGGCATTTTTTGTGAATACTTCATCTTCAAATTTGTCTTGGGCATACGACCAATAGGACGATACTTGTGAAGCATGTTGCAAGACCAGGCCCTTTAGATCATGATTGCGAAATCGCCCTGTTTGAAACCTGAAATCGAGTTGTCTCAACCCTTATTGTTTGGCTTGAGCTGTGTCTTTAACCAAGTAGAAACCTACATGGAATCCATAGGGAATGAACACTCATTTCTTGTCTTTGACCAGGGTGGCATTGTAGCCTTGTAGGATGGTTTGATAGCATATCTCCCCCACTACAATCCAGTCAGGGACATGTTCTAGTAGGATATGTGGTGCTCCAGTGGCCCCGAACACCCGAATGTAAGTGTCACGCTTGTCCAAGTACCAGTGACCTACTTTGGAAATCATTTTCTTGGCCGCAACTAATAGTCTCGGGAATTATTTATTAAAGATATTGAAATAAATACGTGCAACGAATTCATCGGAGATGAGGGTGTAAGACTTCTTGTACCTATTCTCCCATAGGATGTTGAAATAGACATGGACTGAGAGTTCTGTGACATGCCAACTCAGGTTCATGCTGACGAAAATGCTTGGGGCGCACATGACATCAAGCAAGTATGAATCCATGTAGAAGGTTGGTCTCTCTCCTTTCTTCAGTGTCTGATCCTGTTGTATGAAGATGCTCAGTTGCTTAGAAATGATCGATCCTTAGTTGAAACTGCTCCCAGAAACTGCCATCGTGTAAGCTAAGGGCATTGATGCCTCTGAAAATCTGCATCAATCCTTCTCTCCATATAATCGGCAGATGAGAGCCATCAAGTAGATGTATGGATCCCTTAAGTTGGTCGTTTGGTACCAGCCAGTTCTCCGGTTGGTGTATTTCTTGTCTTCCCTCCACCATGAGGCCATCACCCAGCTGGTGTCATGACACTCATAGAACTTAACGACGAAATCTATATTCAGCCGGTCCTCGGGGTCTCGGAGTTTGTAGTATTTCTGGACCTCTACCGGAAGGAACACCCCGACACACCCTCCATTGTCATCATTGATTAAACACTTCTATGTGTCTGTGTGGTCGATGAGCCATTTCAAAATTTCTATACAGGGAAAAACAAGGGTTTTTATGGCCACCATATGTAGGTACAACCGTCGGATATTCGAAAAAACACCACGTCATCGAGTGCTCTCACATCTGGGTCACTATGTGGGATATATTTCGGGTATTCCTCCCGACTCATATTTTTAAAGAGCTCTCCCCAATGTGGGAATGTCGCCTTGGTCCTTGTGCTCACCTACATATCTCCAAAGGCCGAACGCTAAATAAAAACCTTCTTCGTTGTTTTTTTGATGATAGGTTCCAGTCTCGGAGTGTATTCCAATTTTTTTGTGACCCCTGGAGAGGAGCCTTCACCTACCTCTGGTTCTTTCAACTTCGGCACCCTCAACGATCGTCTAGTGGTTGGATTTCTTGGCGACATTATTCTTGCAATTGAAATAAACCTTCAGATACTGTGTAAATAACAAAATTGGATAAAAATATATGAAGTGTAAACATGTAAAATCTACAGACTTGGATACATACATGTAAAGCTTGCTAAACTTGGTTATTTGATACCCACGGGATCTCTGCAGCTTTCGAATTGTTCGTCTCGCTTCTCCGGATGGCCTGAATTTCCTTGTGCGCATAATGATTCCGCTTACAATGGCTCAAGAGAATTTAAACCAATGAAGAACTTACCATGTCGCATCATCCGTTCAATTCGGGTGATGAGTGCAATTTAAACAAATCTGCCATCGAATCTCTACAACTTAAATTCATCGTGGGTTGATGGTGGAGGCGTGGGGGTGATGTGGTCTATCGGTGATTTTAAACGACCATTTTGATTGGCACACGAGGTAGAAAATAACATGGGATTTGGTATTAATTAGCCCCTTAAATGCTCAAAATCTAATCGTATCTAACGCTAAAAAATCCCATCGTGTCGCTTTTTCAGTGGGTGAATCGAGGATCGAGGATGCACTATGAATGTTTTCTTCGATGTCCCTTGCAAAAGATCTGACACCGATCAATATCATCGTACAATGTCGTCATGGAAAAGATGACTCAGAGGTGTGACTTGGACCAAGGGAACCAAGCATGACTCGAGGTAAAACTAGACTGTACGGTTATCTAATATGGAAAGACACATGGCGTAGAAGACCGGTGACCCAATTCACGTGTATTAATGAGAGTCGGGACTTTCCTTAAGTTGTGTGTTCTAAAACAAACCTTGGCTTTCCGATGCCGATAAGGTATCCAGGGTCGACGATTGACGATAAACCTATCACGCGTTTCTCTTCGGATTAGCTTCCTTGAAAAGTCCCGATGCCGAAACACATCAGGGATCGGTGATCGGGAGAACTCTTTAGCATGGTCAGAATGTTTGTCACTATTCTTTTAGGTCTTCCCCGATTCCGATAAACGCATCAGGTATCGACTATCGACGATACATTTTATTTCTTTGTTAACATCTACTCCTCTCGTCTTTTACCGATGTCGAAGAGGAATTGGCTATCGAAGATATCCTCATGCAAAACTTTCGGGCAAAAACTTCCTTTTGTCGATGTCAAATCTGAGAGTGTCGGNTCCTTCTCTCCATATAATCGGCAGATGAGAGCCATCAAGTAGATGTATGGATCCCTTAAGTTGGTCGTTTGGTACCAGCCAGTTCTCCGGTTGGTGTATTTCTTGTCTTCCCTCCACCATGAGGCCATCACCCAGCTGGTGTCATGACACTCATAGAACTTAACGACGAAATCTATATTCAGCCGGTCCTCGGGGTCTCGGAGTTTGTAGTATTTCTGGACCTCTACCGGAAGGAACACCCCGACACACCCTCCATTGTCATCATTGATTAAACACTTCTATGTGTCTGTGTGGTCGATGAGCCATTTCAAAATTTCTATACAGGGAAAAACAAGGGTTTTTATGGCCACCATATGTAGGTACAACCGTCGGATATTCGAAAAAACACCACGTCATCGAGTGCTCTCACATCTGGGTCACTATGTGGGATATATTTCGGGTATTCCTCCCGACTCATATTTTTAAAGAGCTCTCCCCAATGTGGGAATGTCGCCTTGGTCCTTGTGCTCACCTACATATCTCCAAAGGCCGAACGCTAAATAAAAACCTTCTTCGTTGTTTTTTTGATGATAGGTTCCAGTCTCGGAGTGTATTCCAATTTTTTTGTGACCCCTGGAGAGGAGCCTTCACCTACCTCTGGTTCTTTCAACTTCGGCACCCTCAACGATCGTCTAGTGGTTGGATTTCTTGGCGACATTATTCTTGCAATTGAAATAAACCTTCAGATACTGTGTAAATAACAAAATTGGATAAAAATATATGAAGTGTAAACATGTAAAATCTACAGACTTGGATACATACATGTAAAGCTTGCTAAACTTGGTTATTTGATACCCACGGGATCTCTGCAGCTTTCGAATTGTTCGTCTCGCTTCTCCGGATGGCCTGAATTTCCTTGTGCGCATAATGATTCCGCTTACAATGGCTCAAGAGAATTTAAACCAATGAAGAACTTACCATGTCGCATCATCCATTCAATTCGGGTGATGAGTGAATTTAAACAAATCTGCCATCGAATCTCTACAACTTAAATTCATCGTGGGTTGATGGTGGAGGCATGGGGGTGATGTGGTCTATCGGTGATTTTAAACGACCATTTTGATTGGCACACGAGGTAGAAACTAACACGGGATTTGGTATTAATTATCCCCTTAAATGCTCAAAATCTAATCGTATCTAACGCTAAAAAATCACATCGTGTCGCTTTTTCAGTGGGTGAATCGAGGATCGAGGATGCACTATGAATGTTTTCATCGATGTCCCTCGCAAAATATCTGACACCGATCAATATCATCGTACAATGTCATCATGGAAAAGATGACTCAGAGGTGTGACTTGGACCAAGGGAACCAAGCATGACTCGAGGTAAAACTAGACTGTACGATTCTCTAATATGGAAAGACACATGGCGTAGAAGACTGGTGACCCAATTCACGTGTATTAATGAGAGTCGGGACTTTCCTTAAGTTGTGTGTTCTAAAACAAACCTTGGCTTGCCGATGCCGATAAGGTATCCAGGGTCGACGATTGACGATAAACCTATCACGCGTTTCTCTTCGGATTAGCTTCCTTGAAAAGTCTCGATGCCGAAACACATCAGGGATCGGTGATCGGGAGAACTCTTTAGCATGGTCAGAATGTTCGTCACTATTATTTTAGGTCTTCCCTGATTCCGATAAACGCATCAGGTATCGACTATCGACGATACATTTTATTTCTTTGTTAACATCTACTCCTCTCGTCTTTTACCGATGTCGAAGAGGAATTGGCTATCTAAGATATCCTCATGCAAAACTTTCGGGCAAAAACTTCCTTTTGTCGATGTCAAATCTGAGAGTGTCAGGTGAAGTGTTTTGGATTTTTTATTCTTTATTCAGACTTTAAGGATTTTTAAGTCACGGGGTTTCATAAATTCTGACAAAACCTGAAAAGCTAATGAGAGTCAAGAAAATAAGCAAAGACAAACATTTCTCAAAATGAAGTCGAATCAGACAGTGCAAAGATCAAGTGGTACCCAAAAAGTGAAAAAATGACAGGCTTTTTAGGGTGTGTTGAGTGCTCAACAGATTCTTCTTGTGAACAACAAGTCCAAAGTTCTTCAAATGTGGGATAATCCTTCCTTGTGTTCATGCTTGCGACAAATGCATCCCATGTCTTGGGAAGACCATTGAGTACTATATTTACTAGTTCCTTCTCTGAAATGATTTCTTCAATAGCTTGTAGTTGAT
>JZKD02S0407412.1:287332-300562 GCA_000966675.3 Picea glauca | reverse complement strand
TATAACAAGTGGAAAATGGTTGTGTTGGATTAGATCGTATCACATACAATATGTGTCACTATCGATTTCAATTGGATGTGAAACAGTCTTGTTATTGTTCGATTATGAAAGACCCGATTTTATGGTAACAGAAGAATAGAGTATTCCTATCTCTGTGTTCGGTTGAATCAATTTTGATCCTATTTAATGTTAAATGATAAAATCATTTTGATTCGTTCTTAAGTAATTATTGGATGTCAATTGAATTAAATTTCATTCAAAGATTCGATTTGATTTCAATTCTAATTCTGTATATTGTTTTAGACTAGCTACAGAATCAGATGATTCTGTAGCTAAGTCTGTAGAACTAGATTTTTATTGTTTTGCTAATAAAATATCTCTCTAACTTGTTATTTTTGGTCCATTACAGGTGAATTCGAAACTGCATTAGATTTGATGATCAATTAGAGGATATTTGAAACATTTTGGTTTCATTTTGGTTTCCTAGTTTAGTTGATTTTGGGAATATCTTCCCAGATTATGTAAACAGTTTTATAACTGCCACAGGGATGTTTTACCCTGTGGAAAGACTTATAAATACTTATTATTTTTGTAATAATAATGATCCTCATTCATGGGAGAACAAGGATATGGAATTTTAATACAGACTGAGACAAAATTGATATTCTGCTACAACTTTAGCTTTTCATAATATCAGTATTTTGTTTCATGTTTATGTGTATCAATTTGCATCTGGTTAATGACTACTTTAGCTATCTTAGTCTTTTGAAAATGATATAATTTAATCAATATAATCCATATCTGATTTCTTCCAAGTGTTTAGAAACATAGGAATTGCTTGATTCAGTTTGTGAATGACAGATTTCTCTTCTTCATCAATTAAATTATTAAGTATAAGTTTTTGCATAACAGGTTTACCTTATTGCAGAGATTCATAAATCATATAATTGTTATGATTTTTTATGTCTTGTTTGTCCTGTAAACCAACTCAAAGAGCATTGCAGCCTATCGTTTACGAGAAGCTTTTGGATTATCTGGTGCGAGTTTCCTTCCTCTGACCAGCTTCGAAGTCATCATACACAGGACAAATGTGGAGCGTTTCCAGGTCAGTTTGTCATTTGTTTGTTTAGTATATTATTAATAGTTTAGTTTAGATAAATGTGTTTAGTATATTAGATTGTTTAATTTCAGTAAGTTTTACTTCTTGTTTATAAAATTACAAAATAAAAAAAAATAAAAAATACCTTTCTCTGTCTTAGGGAAGATTGTTAATGAGTTTTCCAGGTTTTATTTAAATCTGCATTTTGTGAATCTTGTATATTTTGTAAATAAGTTGTATTTCAGTTAGTAGTTAGTATAGTGTTAGTTAGTAGTTTGCATATATAGATAGTAGATTAGTTAGTTTATTTTAATAGTTAGTTTTAATTAGATTAGTTAGTATTAGTTTGTTTTATTTATTGTTAGTTAGTTTAGTTTGTTTTATTTAGTTTTATGTTAGTTTACTTTGTTTTATTTGTTTTAGTTAGATTAGTTAGTTTAGATTAGTTTTCTCTTTGGTTTTCCTAAGACCTTAGATCGGCTAACGGAGCCGCTAAACCCGTCAGGATGGTTCATTCCAAACGGCTTGGGTTATTATACAACCCCGGATTGGTTCCACTCTCTTAGTTGACGGACGATCAATTTCGCCCGTCAACAAATGGCGCTAGAAGGAGGGCCTGAACTTAATTAATGGCATGAGGAGGTCACAAGACTCCTCCACCCCCTAAACGCTCACCTATAGTGACTAGAAGCTGTTCACTTGATAATATTCCCCTTCAAACAACAACTACTTCAACCGACGATCCTCAGATCACAGTTGAACCAGCAACCCCTAATCCTACACGTGGTGACCTACAAGAGATTGTACGCCAATCTCTTATTAAAAAACACAGTGTCTTAGCTCGTCTTAGGCAACCAAACCGTCCGTGGGGTCAACCTTTGGACTCCTCTGATATCAGAGAGCAATTAGGTGACACAAACCTCACTGTGAATCCCGCAGATCCAATCACAAATCCTGCTGTAGGAGGATCTGGGATACCTCCTTCACCACCTCCATCATCTCCTTCCTCTTCTGGAGGAGACTCTTCTGAAGAAGGCAATTCACCTTCTCAGCCTTCCACACCCACTACCCTAATGGCAAATCAGAACAACCCTGCTAGACCCTGGTTGGACCAGGATGTTGTAGCTGTACCTGGAGCCCAACACCCTTTACCTAAGCACCCGGAGAAATGGCTTCCCAAGTTTGATCCTGATTCGAAACAGATAGCCGAAGATCATATCAAAAAATTTAAGTTAGCCATTAGACTCCGCAATGTTGAACATGAAGACATTGTCTGTAGGTTGTTCCCTTACACTTTCGAGGGTAATGCATCCACATGGTACTTTTCCCAACAACCACACACCATCGTGTCTTGGGAAAAGTTTGAGTCATGCTTTTTGGAAAAATTCGGAGACGGTAAACCTCTAGAAGTCTTAGTAATGGATCTTTCTAGCTTAAGAATGAACCCAAAAGAAAAATTTAAAGACTTTAATCAAAGATTCTTAACACTTAAAAACTGAATCCCTGCAGATTCTATGCCGGCTGAAAGTCTTATAATAGCTTACTACACTAAAGCTTTACATCAAAGTATATCTATTTGGGTTAAACGATCTAAAAAAGCCACGTTGTTAGAATCCTTTGAGGAGGCTAGCCAGATTGAAAAAGACATACTTAGTCTTAAGGATTCTTCTAGCAACGAAACTGAAACTAATTCTGCTCCCAAAAAGAAGATTGAAATTCTCTCCAGACCCACTCAAAGTAAAACGCAACCTGAAAAATCTGATTTGGAAAATTTAACTAAAGTTGTTCAGAAATTATCAAATCAATTTACAGACTTAAAAAGGTCAACTGAAGAAGATTCCTCAAGTAAAGGACCCTACAAACCTCCTTTCCGGAAACCTTTTCCTACCAACTGACCTAGTCCAACCACCGAGGGCCTTAACCTAGAAAGTTTGCAATGTGCTCTTCAAACAATTCTAGAAGCCCAAGATAACTTGATACCCCCTGATATCCCTCGGGAGGTAGTCGAACAAGAAACGGTTCAAGAAGAAGAGTCTTCTCCAAACATCTTTGGACACTTCTCGGATAGCCTCTTTCAAGCTAACTTCGAGACTGTTCACCCTTATAACACTAGGAGTAAGACAACAAACAAGCCTTCTACCGAAAACACTACAACTTCGCCTCCAAAGCCTTCTAAATCAGCTGAGACTAAACAAAGTAATGTGAACCCCAACTTAGATTATGATGTTGTTGAAGATCTTAAAAAGTTAAGGGCTAACATTTTTATTTATGAGTTGTTGAAGTTTCCATTTTTGTTACAAAAGATGTTGCAAAATATTTCAGGGAATGGCAAGAATGGTAATTCAAGTGGTAACAAGGTTGTACAAAGCAAAGTCCCTCAGAAGACTTCCACTAAAATTAATCCTGATCCTCAAGATAAAGGAAGCCTTCCTGTAGCTCCTGTAAATGTGTAAATAATGTAAATAATGTAGATAAAGTAGCATTAGAAAATGCGAGTAAGAAGCCACAAGTTATTACTCCTAGTACTCGCAAAAATGTAACTCCTTTTCTTTTAACTTTCGATATTTTCAACAGAAATGTGCATAATTGTATGGTGGACTCAGGAGCGTCATCCAATGTGATGCCTTGGTCTGTCTGCCAAAAGATTAACGCTGAAGTGGAACCATCTACTTTAAAAATCATACAACTGGATCGGACAAATGTTAAAGTTATAGGCGAACTAAAAAATGTATTGATTAGATTATTGTCTAACCCAAAGGTTCATCAGGTTATTGATATAATTGTTGTGGATATTCCAGAAGTGTATGGTTTGTTTTTTAGCAGGGACTGGTCGGAGCAACTACACGGCTACTTCACAACACACTGGTCTCACTTATGGCTCCCAGAGAATAGTAAGCCCAACAAGATTAAAGTGAATCGTGAGCGCTATCTTAAATTCACAGTCATAGATTTGAACGATCCTAACGAACCATATACACCTTCTGCTGATTCACTCGAAGTCCAAGGGATGGACGCCTTCTTCGGAAATTTCATGGCCGAGGCTTCACCTATCATCAATCCAGAACAGGAGTCCAAGATCATAGCATACATGCAACCAACAGCTTCCATGCAACAGTCCCATGAGCCCGATGGAAATCAAATTTGGTCTCTATATTTTGACGGTTCTAAGTCTAAAGAAGGAGCTGGTGCAGGCTGCATCATTATCGATCCGGCAGGTAACAAGACATTAATGGCTTGTAGACTATAATTTGAATGTACTAACAATACTGCAGAATATGAGGCTTTATTGCAAGGTCTCAGAAAAGCCCTGGATATGAACAGGCGACTCTGAAATAGTGGTTAGACAGGTAAGAGATTCTATACACTGTCTTTCCCCGCATCTCAAAAGTTACCAGTCTGAGGTATGGAGTTTAATGAACAAATTTTCTGCTTTCAATATAAATTCCATTCCTAGATTAAATAATGCTGAAGCAGATCTACTAGCTAATGTAGCATCTAAACTTCTTCCTGCAGAAGGCTTGTCCCCAGACGCATTCTCCATAGAGCTATTGTTTCGACCATCTGTTCCTGACAATATCACAAACTGGAGAGTATTTGACGATGATCAGCAAGTCATTAACTTTCTGCACATGGAAGAAACCTTTCAAGGCACGGTGATAGATGAATGCACGCACGACGACAATTTGCACAAATTTACGGTAATACCTGATCCGAAATCTCCTGAAGCTCTATCGGACATGGTAAATTTCATACCCATCCATAGTTAGATTAGAAAAGTTTTATGATTTTGAAGATAAATTTAAAAATACGGTCAATTGTAAAACTAATAGTTCCTCGTTATCTTATGAAAAAGTGAACTTAGAAACTGATGAAAAACCTCAATGCATTAATCTAGGATTGGGATATTCTTGACAAGAAAAAGTTGCATTCATTAAATTGTTCAAAGAATTTAAATATGTCTTTGCATGGACATATGTTGATCTCAAAACTTTCAATCCTAATAGCATACAGCAGGTTATCCCGTTGAAGCCCCAAACCTTACCCTTCGAACAGAAATTGAGGAAAATGCATCCTAAACTTGAACCGACCGTTCAAAAAGAATTGAATAAACTCCTAAGTGCTAAAATATTTTTTCCTATTAGGCACACTCAATGGGTCTCCAACCTTGTCCCAGTTCGGAAGAAAAATGGGGAAATCCGACTTTGTGTCGATTTCCGAAACCTCAACAAAGCGTCTGACAAAGACAATTATCCTGTCCCACCCATGGAATAGATCCTTCAACAGGTATCTGTTTCTGAGAGGCTATCCTTACTAGATGGTTTCTCTGGATACAACCAAGTCCTGATGTCTCCACCAGACCAACTCAGAACCACATTCCGTACCCTGTGGGGCACTTATGCTTATCGCAAAATGCCCTTTGGATTGATTAATGCTGGTGCTACCTTTCAGAGAGAAATGGACATTGCTTTTGAAGGCTTAATCAATCACTCCGTCGTAGTTTAGTTGGATGATGTGACCGTTTATTCTAAAAACAAAGACGATCATCTAACTCACTTACGAGCCGTTCTACTATGATGTCATAAATACGGAATCTCCTTGAACCCCAAAAAGTCCATCTTTGCAGTAGAACAGGGTAAATTACTAGGATTCATTGTGTCTAGTGACGAAATGATTATTGACCCCAAGGGGACTCAAGTCATCGCTAAACTCCCTCCTCCTACATCCAAGAAATCCATGCAGTCTTTCTTAGGCCAGATTAACTTCGTGAGAAGATTCGTCCCCAGTTTCTCCGAAATGGTCAGGCCTCTACAGAACCTGATTAAGAAAGACACCCAATATCACTGGGGACCCACATAAAACCAAGCTTTTAATGCAATAAAGAAGGCCATAATAGACGCTCCGTCTCTCATGAGCCCTGACTTCTCTCAAGATTTTACACTCTATACTTTTGCCTCTGATCGTTCCTTTGCCGCAGTCCAAACTTAGAAGAATCCCGAGAACAATGAAGTACCCATCACCTTTATGAGCTCTTCTTTCAAAGGTGCTGAACTTAACTACCCAGCGGTCGATCGGCAAGCCTACGTTGTTTTCAAAGAAGTTAAGAATTTCCGGTCCTAGCTTTTGAAGTCAAGGATGAAAGTCATTGTCCCCTACCCTTTCGTAAGGAACTTGTTAGTGCAGAAGGAGTTAGGAGAGAAAAGAGCTAACTGGGTCACCTCCTTGCAAGAGTATGACTTGGAAATCACCCCATCTCGGATTGCGAGAGGCTAAGGGTTATGTAAATTGGTTGTTGATTCAGAGACAAAACAACAAGAAGATAGTGATACATCAAACCTAGAACAACGCGATCAAAGTTTGATTTGTTGTGCACAAAACCTCGTTAGTCCCTGGTACGACGATATTAGATTCTGTCTTGAACATGGGTCAGCACCCCGTCACCTCGACCCCGCCAAAAGAAGAGCGTTGATACTAAAGTATTCCTCCTTTCATCTAGTTAACGGTATACTGTTTCGTCAGAATTTTGACGGCGTACTGATGTGCTGCCTCGAAAAGGACGAAGCAGAAAAAGTCTTGCTTGAGTTGCATGCAGGAGAAGTTGGTGGTCACTTCGGTGGCGACACCACTTCTCATAAGGTTTTAAGAGCCGGTTATTACTGGCCCACATTTTTTAGGGATGCCCATGCCTTGTGTCGTAAATGTATCATATGTCAGAAAGCATCAGGGCGATTGCAAAAACCAGCCTTTCTCTTGCAACCCGTCTCAGTGGATTCTCCTTTCCAGCAATGGGGCCTTGATATCATAGGTCCTGTTAACCCTCCATCCTCGCAACAACACAAGTATATTGTGACAACCACAGACTACTTTACTCGATGGTCTGAAGCTGCTGGGCTAAGAACTGTTAACACCAGTCAGGTAATCGCTTTTCTAAACTCGAATATTATCACTTGTTTCGGTATCCCTAATTGTCTAGTCTTTGACAACGCTTCATACTTTTCTTCTCTTGAGATGACCGAGTTCTCTTTGGAAAAAGGAATTAAGTTGAAGTATTCTGCTAGTTACTACCCTCAGGGCAACGGCTTAGCCGAATCAACAAACAAGAACTTGATCAAAATTATCAAGAGAACAGTGGCTGAAAATCACAAGAATTGGCACAATGCACTGCTGAACGCACTATGGCCTGATAGGGTAACACCCAAAGCCTCTATAGGTAACTCCCCCTTTTTTCTCATTTATGCCAGAGAAGCAATTCTGCCACCTCACATTCTTCTTCCTTCGCTTCAGTTATCACAAAAAGTCCAAGAAGAAGATTGTCCCCCTTTAGAAAACCGAATTAACGCTTTGATGAAGCTAGAAGAAGTAAGATCCCAAGCTAAGCGTAATTTATATCAACATCAACAATTGATTAAAAGCTGGTTCGATTTTAATTCTGCTTCTGATAGGAATTTTGAAGTAGGCAATCTCGTTTTGAAGTGGGACAAACCACACGAAGGAAAGGGTGAACACACCAAATTTCAAAACTTATGGCTTGGGCCATTTTTAATTGCTGAAAAGTTGGGTCCTAGTTATTTTCGCTTACAGAATCTTGAAGGGCAGCTTGACACCTATCCGATGAATGGCCAAGCCCTGAAGAGATACTTTGCTTGATAACTACCCTTGTATATTATGTAAATATTTCATTTTTGTTTGCACTTTCGTTTGCTTTCTATTTTTTATTTTGATTTGATTGATCAGTTTGTGTTTTTTGGACATACACATACCTATACACTAAGCCATTCAGACAAAGACGATAGAAAAATTTCTTCGCTGAAATAACTTCTGAAAATTTGTACAAACATCAATGGTATATCTTTGAAACTGATATCTATGTTGGAAAATTTTGTTGTTTGAAAGAATTTTACTGATTTCAATCTCTGAGCAAAGTTTGTCATGATCATCTATTATCTTTTTTACGCTGTCCCTTTTCCGTAAAGGAATGACTCAAAAAGATGTCTCCCTGTCATAGGAAGTTGTTTTGTAAATAAAACATTTCTGGAGATAAATAAAGGACAGTGCTAAAAAATTCTAATGAGGTCTAAAAATATGCTAAAATATCAAGACTTTCAGCGTCACCCCGCTCAGCTATATATCTGCAAAAGAAAAACAAAATAAATTATTAATAAAGCGCTGTGGGAAGTGTTTGTAAACCCGCCGAGATACTGAACAGGTCTGCTGGCAGCGGGTAAATGCAAGCATGGCGCCAAGACAACTTCGCCGGGGTACTGAACAGGCCCGCTGGCAGCGAAGCAATGTCGGGTACATGAAAATTTGCAAAAAATATAAGAAACCTCTTTAATGTCCTTTATTCTGATCCAGAACTTCTTGACAGGATACATATGTCAGAGTGGGTTAATTGGCAACCCTGTCGAGGCTATGGACGCCTGCTGGAAACAGTGGCCATGCCAACAGTATTGAAGATTTTATCATTAATGCCGTGACTTGCTGATCTTAAGACTGTTATTGGTTTTCATCTTTTAAAACACTGCTGAAAAAAAAAATGATTAATGATGATGTTAGTACGATTTTCAGGTTGTTATTCCTGAGTTAAAATTTTCTTGGCTGTCCTAATCTGAATTTGTTACTTTTACAGAGATAATTGCTTCTTCGAGTGTGTCGCCATTGTTGGCAGCCAACTTACTTTTTCTCATCGTCTATAAGCTGCCTACACCTGTGTCTTGCAAACATCAAGTTTTTCGTCGCATTTTTCAAATAGACGACACTTTTATTTTTTGCAACATCTGCAAATTTGTCTTCATTAAGTTTTCACGACTGTAAGCGTGAAAACTCCTCCTTTCAAGGTCACATTTCGATCACTATCTGAATTGTCATGATCTTTTTATTGATATTTACTATTGCACTTACCTTTTGTTTATCATTACGAGGCTGAAATGACTTTTAAACTATGCTCATTGAACATTTTTATATTGATTGCATAACTTGATTTTATTGAGTTTGTAAGGCATTGAGCATTTGGATTTACATTTTATGACTTGCCTGATCTTTGATTCTGCATAGGGGTTATGATTAATTGTGTTTATATATATGGTATATAATCCTTATGATATTTTGGCTTGTCAACTATTATGAATTCGTTCGACACATTGGTTAAACATTTATACAATGGCGCATGGCTAACATTTGGTGTTGGTTCCGCGTTGAATGTCGATGGTTTAAAAACTATACTCTAAAGTTGATTTGGCGCGTTGGCGTAACACTTACCATTTGATTCTTTGGTTGGCCAAACGATATGGTTTTTGAGCTATGATTGTTTGAACAGATGTGTAAATCGGCGGTTGTACCTTACCATAACTATCGTGAATGGCAGTGAATGACTCCACCACACTCGCATGCGCGCATTAACGCTTACCCCCTTTTGCTCGTTCATTGCTGTTAGACCGAATAGCTCTGCTCCTGTATGTGCTCAAACCCTCCCCTTACCATGCATTCAACTCCATGGCACCAGTCGTGAGACTTGAACCCAATGGCAAACAGGCCCTGTTGATGTTTGATAATGCCCGCCAAGATTTGGTAGACAGTGGATGGCTTACCTTCGTGGAACGTTTCGAGGGTTTTAACCTTTGCGTGGCTAGACAGTTTGCTATGACCTTCGATGGCTGTCGAGCCAAGGTCGGCAACATACAATTGGAAATTGATGAACAGTTTATCAGTCTTGCTACGGGTTTGCCTGCCACTGGACAACGATGGTCCAAGAATTGCAAAGTTGAAGAGCTCCCATGGACACTGCTCTTCCAGTCACGCAAAATCACCTCCTGTGATAGAGGCATGCCCGTAACTATGCTCAAACAACGTTGGCATGATTTATTGATGATAATCAAGCAGTTTGTGACCTGTGAAGGTCGCTACGGGTTTGTGTTCCTCCACCACCTGCGTTTGCTTATGGTTTTTATGGGATAATCTCTCAATGTGCCCTATTATTTGCATAGAAGCCTGTTTAAAATGTCAAAGAAGTACAAAAGAAACCAGGATGATAGTAGCCTTTTTCATTATGGGCTGGTGAAGCTTATTGTTCTCTGTCATTTGAGTCTTCTCGAGGAATGTTGGAGCAATTTTGTTGCTCGGAATGGTTTCGAAGATCCGAACCCTACACAGGTTGACAAACCTGTGGTGAGCGAGGTCAAGTTTGTACCCCCAGTGCCCTACCAGGTCCTTCTACCTAAACCCTCGGCCGACCCTCCTATCGACTTACCCCACACTGTGACTAAGAGTGTTGAGACTGTTAAGCCTATGGGAAAAATCCCAAAGCAAACCTCACTTCAAACGCTAAAGGGAAAAAGAATGCCCGTTTTATTTCACGGATGGCAAGCAATAAGCCAAAACCCCTTGTCAAGCTTAACCCTATCATGTTGAGTGAGGACTCTGATTCGGAGGTGGAGCATTTCTTGGCTAGCGAATACCCCTATTCGCAAGGTTTGTGTGCCGAACCCTCGTATGACTTTGTGTCAAACTTACCCCCTTGCCTAAAGGACGATCCTAACTACCCAGGCATTAAGTTGCCTTGTGAAAACCTTGGTCATTTTCCCAAACCCTCTCCTGCTCTGTCTAAACCTACAGTGTCACCCTGTGATCAATGCAATTCGTGGTTGGAGCGATATTATAATGATGTTCCAATACTCCAGTCAAAGATTCAGTCACTAGAGGACCAGATTGCATCCCTGGCCAATCAAAAGGCCAAGCTACAAGCGACAGATAAGAAACAAAAGACGACCGGCTCCATCTTGTTTAAAAATGTGGAATCAGCCACGGCTGTTGTGAATTCCAAGCTAGCATAATCAGGTGGTCTCGTCGCTACACAGGTATGTTATGATATAATTTGTTTTTGTAAATAATCTAGGTTTATATAATGATTTGATTTCAGTTTCAAACAGCTCTGTTTACATCATTGAATGGCTCTGTTACATTGCATGCATTCTATATATCGACCGGCTTTGGATAAAACAAATTTCGATTCAATATATGATATGGTTATTCCCAGTTTAGCAATCAGTATATTTTGATTGGATTTGAGTGATCTTTGCTTGAATTTGATTGATTGGCTTACCTTGTTAAGGTGACAAAATTAATAGTTTGCCTTCGAACGATTTGGTTTGTATCATGCTCAGATTGGATTTGGTTATGATCCGTGTGCTATAGTTGATAAACGGTTTGATTGAGTTTGATTGTTACGATTCTGTTTGGATTTGATTTCATTATCATTAGTATGCTATAACTGGTAAATGTTTTGGGAAGATGCTTGTTACGATGTTGTGTCGTTTGATTGTTTCTGAGTTAAGGATAATGACTCTTTGTATTTGATGAAAACCAATACACTCGAACAACCTTTGTGCCCGAATTGGGAAATGAACCCGAATCATGACAACTATGTGAAAATCTTAATCAATCGATTTGCTCTGGTTATAATTTGGTAAATTCGTTTTATGAATCAATTTTAGATTATAACTGATGCTCTGTATTTTAAATTTGTGAAATGAATCGGTCAAACTTTGTTACTATTCGTTTGATTAAAATGATTGTGATCAAAATTAATCGATCCTGTCTGTTGACTGTGCAAGAATCAATAATCGAAATCTAAGACAAATCTTGTTTGATTGATCCTGTCGCGTTTTTGGTTATGTGTCGGTTATGGTTTGAATTCGTTCACAATTATCGTGATCATCCGGTTCGATGCAGGTATAACGAAGTGTTTTCTATTTGTTATGTTTTCGATTGAATATCAAAATGATCTCATTCGATTTGTTGAGACACGATTATGATGTTGTTACATAAGATTTCATTTACCCGACTTGTAACAATAATCGAAACAAAGTAGTTCTTTCTTTGCATTCGATTAAATGATTTGAATCTAGTTGCTATATCGTTACAGCTATAACAAGTGGAAAATGGTTGTGTTGGATTAGATCGTATCAGATACGATATGTGTTACTATCGATTTCAATTGGATGTGAAACAGTCTTGTTATTGTTCGATTATGAAAGACCCGATTTTATGGTAACAGAAGAACAGAGTATTCCTATCTCTGTGTTCGGTTGAATCAATTTTGATCTTGTTTAATGTTAAATGATAAAATCATTTTGATTCGTTCTTAAGTAATTATTGGATGTCAATTGAATTAAACCTCATTCAAAGATTTGATTTGATTTCAATTCTAATTCTGTATATTGTTTTAGACTAGCTACAGAATCAGATGATTCTGTAGCTAAGTCTGTAGAATAAGATTTTTATTGTTTCGCTGATAAAATATCTCTCTAACTTATTATTTTTGGTCCATTACACGTGAATTCGAAATTGCATTGGATTTGATGATCAGTCAGAGGATATTTGAAACATTTTGGTTTCATTTTAGTTTCCTAGTTTAGTTGATTTTGGAAATATCTTTCCAGATTATGTAAACAGTTTTATAACTTCCACAGGGATGTTTTACCCTGTGGAAAGACTTATAAATACTTATTATTTTTGTAATAATAATGATCCTCATTCGTGGGAGAACAAGGATATGGAATTTTAATACAGACTGAGACATAATTGATATTCTGCTACAGCTTTAGCTTTTCATAATATCAGTATTTTGTTTCATGTTTATGTGTATCAATTTGCATTTGGTTAATGACTACTTTAGCTATCTTAGTCTTTTGCAAATGATATAATTTAATCAATATAATCCATATCTGATTTCTTCCAAGTGTTTAGAAACATAGCAATTGCTTGAATCAGTTTGTGAATGACAGATTTCTCTTCTTCATCGATTGAATTATTAAGTATAATTTTTTGCATAACAGGTTTACCTTATAGCAGAGATTTATAAATCATATAATTGTTATGATTTTTTATGTCTTGTTTGTCCTGTAAACCAACTCAAAGAGCATTGCAGCCTATCATTTACGAGAAGCTTTTGGATTATCTAGTGCGAGTTTCCTTCCTCCGACTAGCTTCGAAGTCATCATACACAGGACAAATGTGGAGTGTTTCCAGGTCAGTTTGTCATTTGTTTGTTTAGTATATTATTAATAGTTTAGTTTAGATAAATGTGTTTAGTATATTAGATTGTTTAATTTCAGTAAGTTTTACTTCTTGTTTAT
>JZKD02S0407412.1:217345-229834 GCA_000966675.3 Picea glauca | reverse complement strand
ATCCTCCAAGTCCAGTGTTCCAATCACCATAAGGCAGGGAGATACCCGTGAAGGGTCGAAGGCCGAGGTCCGGTTGTTCTGTGTGTCCCCCCTTGAGGCACCCACCTCTTGGACGAGATCCAGCCCATGACCCATTTCTTAGGCCGAAAATCTAAATGTCGCACTTGGACCGAGGTACTTAGTAACCAATTTTAGGACATCTACCCAGGTGGCGATTGTGGGCTGCAATTGCACCTTGATTGGATTTTGTGTGGCTATTGGGAAGTATCGCCAGCTCTTTCGGGATATTTCCCCCTCTACCCCTCATTATAACCAATTGATTCATCCTTCACTAGTCTCTCTTACGGTGACTTCAGACCCCACTGTTGAGAACTATTGGAAGGTCCAGTGCTATTTGAGAGGAAGGACATTACGTCTTCTAGGACACAAGAATTTGCTTTATTTTTTGATTCCCCCATGCGGACAAAACCCTCTTACCCACATATATGCTTCTTTTTCATTGATGTATGATGCACATTTGATTACAGTTTGACTTTCATATATATATTGTGTAAACAGTTACAGCAAAGACTCTTGTTCCTATATTTCTCTCACCACTTTGTGCACACATTCACACAACCAGTCTGACATCATTGGGGAACCACAAAATCCTCGTCGTTCACAACGCTTGCTCAATCTCCCGCCTATCTTAGGGGGAGTATCTGGTCGTACCCGCTCATCGGTACCTCCTTCACACACTCCTGTGAGTGCTACTATCTTAGGATCAGTTTTTCTTGGTTCTACCTTACTTGGGTCAAATTCCCAAGGTCATCCATTCACTCACTCTCCTTTGCATGGGAGCGGAGGACCTACTTCCTCTCAAGGAGGAAGCACCAACCCACCTAGTCCCCATCAAGGGTCAGGTTCACAACACAATATGGCTGGAACTAACATTCCCACCCCACTACAGATGCCATACCTGGCCTCTCTCAACATACCGGATCTCACCAAGCTGACCAATGATCCTATATTGCATGACCCCACATGGCATGCAATGCCAACAAAACTTCCTTCGGACATACCAAAGTTTGAAGGAAAGGCAGGGGATGACCCCGCCAACCATGTCATGACTTTTCATCTATGGTGCTCTTCTAATAGCATCATGGATGATTCCATCAGACTGCGACTTTTTCAACGCACACTTACTGGCCCCTTAGCCAAATGGTATGTCGAAGAAAAATCTGGGTCCCATGGGACCTTTGAGTCATTGGCCAAAGCCTTCTTGACATTTTTCCAATTACCCATCCTCCATGACAACGGTCTAGAACTACTGTCTAACTTCAAACAGACCTCAGCCACCCACATCGCTGATCACATTCATGAGTGGCGTAGGTGACGTAGTTTGTGTAAAGCAGAAACCACCAAACATCAATGTCTTGACTGGTTTCTTAGATCACTTGTCGCTCTCCTTGGTAAAGATGTAGCTTCCACCTTCCTACAATATGAAGAGGAAGCCATCAGCAAGGCTCATCAATGTGACCTCATTTATGCACAGTCAGGATACTTATACACAGTACTTCCTGATCTTCCAAAACTTGTGCCATTTGGCCAGGACAAACCTAGGATGTCTCACTCAGCAGACGGACTAATAGGTGCCACCACACACCATGGTCCACAACCCCAACCGCCACCAATGTATGGAACACCTCAATATCTGCCAGCATATGGGGGCACTTCTTATTACCCCCCACCCCCTTATCAACAAACATACCCTGTTGCTATACCTCCACTTATTAGTGGACCACCACCGGCACCTCCCATACATCCACCTGTTCCCACAAACAGTGGTACTCCCTCAACATCCGGTTATAGTACTGGTGAAAGCACACAACCTTCCTATGTACCTTACGGATCGACACCACCACAAAATCCATACTTTCCATTCCCAGGTCCTCCACAACCCATGCCCCCCCCCACACCCACATGCGGGGGTAAATTTTGTTCAACCTTCGGCTACTCAACAATATCAAAATTTCGAACAGTTGAACACAACCAACCCAACTCATCCTTCGAAAAATGCCAGGAAGAAAGGACGGAATAGGAATAACAATAACCCGGGTCAAGGCGGGAATCAATCCCCACAACACCCACCCACTGGGGGCAACCGGAACCAAGGGAACCAAAACCCCCAAGGGGGAAACAACAACAAATGCCCAGGGTGAAATAATGTTAAAACCATCCACCCTTGTGCTCTTTGTGGCGAGTTTGGTCACTACAATCACCATTGCCCCCAGATCACTGATTTCAAATGGTTGAAAGACTCGGGTAGTCTCCCCCATAACCCTGCACAAAATGCCCCTCAGCATGCACCACAACAGTATGTGCAACAACCCCCTCCCTCCGTGTTGCAAAATCCTATCCCACATGAAGGGGTGATCATCACCCAACAAGACATGCAGCATCCCCCACCTCAAGTGGGCCAATACCACAATCACAACAATCCAGCAGAGCGAACAATTCTCCTCACCAGCGAGGAAGAAATTCTTCTGCAAACATGCAATCGTCAGTATCAGTCATCAGCTGAGTCTACCCCTATCTCTCCAGAGACAAACCCTATACCGATGGGACCCCCGTTGGTGATCCCTCTCCCTTCCGCCGAACCACCATTACGCATCGCTCGCATCCCCTTGCGTAGGAATGTTCACAATCCACAGGCCAGGGCTGCTCATAATTATAGCTTGGTTGACGACTTAGTGCAATCCTCGGCTGCCATGTCAGTCTTGGAAGTTCTCCAGACCTGTCCCACGCAACGGAAATCACTACTTTCCTCCTTAGGGGCAGTCGACCCTGCTGATACTCAACTCATCACCTTTGATCTTGATAATAGCGAACCTCATCTTCCCGCCTTGGTCGCTATTCAACTACCAGTAAAGATATGGAACATCACAGTTCATCAGTGTATCATCGATGAAGGTGCATTTACATGTATCATGTCCAAAACCATATGGCAGAAACTGGGTTCCCCGGAACTCATACCCTCCGCCATCACATTACGAGCTTACAACGGACGACCATCATCTCCTGAAGGGCTCTTCCAAAATGTCCCCGTTGAACTCGGAGGCAAAACTATTCTCATTGACATCGAAGTTATCGACGCTCCGCTCGATTACAATATCTTGTTCGGACGTAGCTACATGTATGCTATGAAGGTAGTGGCATCATTCGTCTTTCGCACAATCATGTTTCCCCACAACGGAAAGATTGTGACCATCGACCAAGTCTCACATTATGAGCCAAACCCATATGCCAATCTCGATAACATTCTTCCTCTCATTCACACCAACCACGACGCATATCCACTGGTAGATATGGGTCCTGGGATCTTCAAAGATCCATCCTTGTTAGGGACATACCATGGAGCACCACCACTCCTTCCCCCTAATCAAGTATGCGTCATCTCATCTAACGAAACTCACACGGAGGATGCTCGTCCTCCTCAGGAGGCTTCAATCATCCCTGACATCTCAATAGTCGCAGAACCACTCCCATCGGAGCCTCCTGCGCACTCATCGACCTCAACAATCCACGAATCCACATCCCCTCAAGGGAATAATCCCGTTTGGGAGATACTTCCCCCACCTGTCACTCAAATTCCCTTCTTTTACCCTCCACCAGGTATTGAAGCTTTCCAGGTAGCCGCAACGCTCACACTACCCAATATGGTGTTAGCAATCCCAGTGTGGTATTTACATCCACCTGAGATGGTCCCTCGCCCATCCCTTCCCCCACAGGAAGGTCTCCCAATGACGATTCCCATCCTCACCCCCACTACCCCCATACTCCCTACCCCCCCTGCAACAGCTGGGGGCAGGAGAAAGAAGAAGGAGCCCACAGCTCCACTTCCTCCACGCATCCCACCACCTTGCGCACTCTGTGAGAAAGAGGGACACCAAACCAACAATTTCCCATCCCTACATGAATTATGGAATTTGATTCCCCCTAATCCAACTCCCACAACACCCATTACTATTGCTAGTACTACTACCACCACACCAACCAGTAGTAAAGGGTTGAGGACTAAATTCGCGTGTGCTATCTGTTCCGAATATGGCCATTACACCCATCATTGCCCAGCACTGCCACGTTTCCGGCAAACATTAGCTGCTGTACACCAGAATTTCCAGAACAACCCACGCCCTGCTACGTCCTCTTCCAACATCACTGACATTCACTATGTCACCACTACAGTCAATGAACGTATGAGATGTCCTTGTTCTCTCTGCGATTCATTAGCTCACTTTACATACCAGTGTCCAATAATCCTCGCATACAGGCAACGTCAATTGACCCTACGTCACCAACTCGCAGCAGCGGTAATCGACATTACCTCGTCACTCGAGGACCTTCATATCATTTCTCCAGAACCCGAAGCACTCCCAACGCCTCCATGGTTCTTTAATGACATCTCTAAGGATTTACCCCGCAACCCCCCCAACTCTCCTGTTCATTCCTCTGTGGACATTCGCCACCCAACCACCATGGGTACCCCTCAGTATTTTAACATATGGTTCATGTCGAGTGAACCCTCATCATCTGCTAGCACCATTCCCCTTGCTTCTCCGACAGGGGGAAATCACACTGGCATAGAGATCACTCCTCATGATCCATTATATTCCCGTCGTTTCCAATGCGATGAAGAAATACTAGAAGAGATACAACGCCCAGACTCTCCCTGGGACACACTACATCATCGTGCACTCTTCCTTCCACAGGAATCCCTCATGCCTCCTAACCAAAACCCCGTTTACACGGTCGAGACCAAAGATTTTATCCCATCCAGGCCTATCGATTGGTTCAACAATCCCATTAATGCCCCTGACGCCTTTGAAGAAGGTAATCTGGCTAACATTTCCCCCACCATCAAAATCAACATTTCCATTAAAAAGAGCATCGTCGAAGAAATCATCATTGGAGCCGCTTGCACTCCACAGGAAATCGCTGCCTATAAATCCCTCTTCCAAGAATACCGGGATATCTTCGCCTGGTCATACACGGAAATGTCTGGCCTCGACCCATCTATTGTCGAACATCGCATCGACACCTGGCCGGACATCACACCAGTTCGCCAGAAACAGCGACCGCTACACCCATCTAAAGCCGCGGCTATCAAAGCCGAAATTGACAAATTACGTACGGCCGGGTTTATTTACCCCATCGCTTACACTTCATGGGTTTCCAACCCTGTACCCGTCGACAACAAATAGGGCACCATTCGCGTTTGCACCGACTTTCGTGATCTCAATAACGCATGTCCAAAATACAACTTTCCAACGCCTTTCATCGATCAAATTATCGATGACTGCGCCGGCCACGAGGCTCTCTCCTTTATGGACGGATTCTCTGGCTATAACCAAATTCAAATCCACCCAGCCGATCAATATAAAACCGCATTCATTACCCCGTGGGGTACTTTTGCATACTGTGTCATGCCCTTCGGCCTAAAAAACGCTGGCGCAACCTTCCAGTGGGCCATGACATACATTTTTCACGATTTGGCTGCAATCATCCTCGCCTACTTGGACAACCTCACAGCTCGATCCAAGAAACACACTCAACATGTCTATGATTTACGAATCATCTTTCAACGGTGTCGTCAATACAACATCCGCTTGAACCCTCTCAAGTATGTGTTTTGTGTCACCGCCGGGCGACTCCTCGGATTTATCATTTCCCAAAGTGGTATTACCGTGGACCCCCTCAAAGTCAAAGCCATCACCAAAATTCCACCCCCTCGGAATTTACGGCAACTGCAGAGTCTACAGGGCAAAGCTAACTTCCTCAGACGCTTTGTTCCAAATTACGCCATACGCACACATGGTTTCCTTCGCTTACTTCATCATGACATCCCCTTTCATTGGGATGACTATGCCCAACAGTCGTTTGACGATCTCAAAGCAGCGCTTTCAAATGCACCTTTAATTAGTGCACCTGACTATAATCGCGACTACATCCTCTACGTATCAGCATCAGCTGTATCAGTAGCCGGGGTCCTCGTCCAGATCGGAGATGACAATCGTGAACATGTCATTTACTACATTAGTAAGAACCTCTCAGGACCACCCTTGAAGTATAAACACGAAGAGAAACTTGCTCTTGCAGTTGTCGTCGCAGTCCAGAAACTGCGCCATTACATTCTGCTTCGCACCACGAAGGTCATCGCAAATTCAAACCCTATGCAATATTTTCTCAGTCGTCGCCAAGTTAACGGAAAATTCGCTTGGTGGATCGTTATTCTCCAAGAATACGACCTCGAGTTCTCAACACCTAAGAGTAAGAAGGCCCTCGTTCTCGCCGAACTTGTCACGGCCCTTCCCTCTGACACCACCAGCCCCCCCGTCAACACCGACTTTCCTGACGAACATATCTTTTACATCGCCTCAGATGATCCTTGGTATGGTGACCTTCTCGTCTACCTACGAACTCAAAATTTCGGTGACCATCTATCACGAGATGATCGTCGGCATATTCGCCATCAGGCCCCCCGCTATCTCCTCATCGAAGACATCCTATATCGGCGGGGCGTCGACACCATTCTTTGTCATTGCCTGACTATTGACGAAGCCGACAAAGTCTTAAACGATTGCCACAGCGGCGCTTGTGGGGGCCATCTTTCGGGTATATCCACGGCTCAGAAGATTATCCGAGCTGGTTACTTTTGGCCTACCTTATTTCACGATTTCATTCATGCCGTGAAACGATGTGAGCAATGTCAGCTCTACGCCAACAAAGCTCGAGCTCCCCCCGCTCTTCTTCACCCTGTCATTACCGTGGGCCCCTTTTGTAAATGGGGCATCGACTTCATGACTTGTGATCCCCCCTCCAGCAATGGTCACAAATACATTGTTGTCGTCGTTGATTACTTCACCAAATGTGTTGAAGCTATGCCCACTTTCAACAACACCGCTGACACTGCAGCGCGCTTCTTCTTTAACCACGTCATATCCCGTTTTGGCGTACCACTCCAACTTGTTTCCGATCATGGGAAAAACTTCGAGAATGAGATTTTCGTCGAACTCTCATCTCGGTTAGGCTTATCTCACGAGTTCGCCTCACCATATTACCCTCAGTCAAACGGACAGGTCGAGGCAGTGAACAAAGTCCTCAAGACCATGTTACAGCGCACGGTTAATAAACATAAAATCAATTGGCATCATATGTTATTTTCCATGCTATGGGCTTATCGAACGGCAGTAAAGACCGCTACAGGTTTCACGTCATTTCATTTAGTCCATGGGATCGAGGCAACTCTTCCCATCGAGTGTGAAATTCCCACCCTTCGCACTGCAATTGAGCTATTACCTGACACTACTCCAATGGAGCAGCGCTTGTTGAACTTGGATTCGCTGGATGAAGATCGTCGATCTTCATTACAGAACAATGAGGCAGCTAAAAAACGATCCAAAACTACCTTTGATCGCCATGTCAACCTTCGTTCATTCCGAGAAGGCGACCTCGTCCTGGCCTATGATATCGCTCATGATACCTTTGGCCATGGAAAATTCGAATCACTTTGGCATGGCCCTTACATCATCCAACATTGCCTCACCAAAGGCGCATACATCCTGGCCTCCCCTGAAGGCCTCTCACTCAAGGAACCCGTCAATGGGTTATACCTCAAGAAATTTTATGCTTAAAAGTAGTCATACTACTTTAGGTTATTTCTTTTTCTAGTGTTTTTAATCTTTTTTCTCTCACCTCTCTCATCTAAACTATCCTTTGTGCTATTGACAGATGCTTCCGCCACCAGCCTACCACATTGGGTACGCCGACGACGCTAGCCGTTGGACACAAAATCTCGCTTCGGCGGCCTGGGCTTTATATACCCCTCACATGAAATGCTACATTCAAGCGACATCTGTTTGGGACCAGCAACCAACAACCAAGCCGAATGCACTGCGGTCATTGGCCTCCTGGCCGACACCCAGCGTCATCATATTCGCCACCTTAGCATCTTCCTCGACTCTCAACTAGTAGTTCTCCAACTCAACAATGTTTACCGTGTACGCGATCCGTGCCTCTTTCGCAAATACCTGCAGATTAGATTATTATCTCGACATTTTGATTCCATTACATTTACACATATTCAAAGACAATCGAATCAAACAACTGATGAAATAGCTAACATGGTGTTAGATTGGCATATATCACATCAAGCTACACATACATAAAACATCTCATATATCCTGTCATAGCATATAGATAGAATCAACAACATCATCATCAACAACAAAAAAACATATGTAAACAACATTAGGATCTTAAAAAGGTGTATGCTCATATATATATATATATCAAGGCCTCTCCGGCCATCCGAATGTTTACATACAAAAAATACATATGCCCGCAGGCCAGTGCCACACCTCGGTACACAATCGGCTCACCAGCCTATATACGATCAAAAAAGGTATACAATATACATCCATCAGGGTGCCTCTATCGCACCCACAGCTGCTACTCCCTTAGGAGGAGGTGGTGGCCCAACCCCACCTGCCCCAGGCGGCGGTGGTGGAACACCTGCAGGACCCTCCTGCCCCGGCGGCAGGCGTCCACTAGTCATTGCGGCGAGCACAGCTGCTCGTCGCACTATACCCTGCCATTGTGGCGGTAACCCTATGCACTGCTCCAGGAACCCCTCGTCTTGGATGTGGATCCACATGCCCTCAGGCACGTCCTGTAACACCGTCTCCAGACGACGGCGTATATCGTCAAAGTCTACTCCGGCTGCCACCAGAGGAGCGTGTGATGGCCCTGCACCGGGATTATCAAACCGGCGCCTCCTCGCTGCCCTCTCGGGCTCTGTTGGTCGCCCCGCAGCCTCATATCGACGACGTCTCTCTCCACGTGGCAGTCTCTCCGGCTCTCGCTGCACCGACGCTCTCTGCCACTCCACCTCGCGCCCACGAGGTGCCAAATCTACACATGCACCAAACAACAAACAAACGATCGTATCAGCGTCTATATCACATATGAACTGGTATATCAAAAGATAATACAAATAAAAAACATACACAAACTCATCATACCTCGATGGTCAAATACCTCCCCAGGAGGCAGCACCATGTCCGGATCATCCCGGAAGTCCACCCCAGCATAGGGGTATCAGAGTATGACCTGCGGCATCTGCCGCCATATCTGCACCGCCTGCGTTGTGAAAGAATGCCCACCTTCGCCACCACCGTGGCGAACCAAAACTGATGACCACCGCCTCAAGCGCAGCTCTCGTGCCCCTGGTGCCTCTAGTAGCACCCTTGGGCGCAGCATAGGCACCCTCTCCAAGAACCAGGCTACCAGGATCGAGCCGAACGCAAACTCTCTGGTACCTGTGGATCGACATCGATCCAACTGCGCGATCATCCGCGCATGTAGAGTCAACCCCCATGAAAAGCGCTCACGGCCCACCACCACCCTCTCCAGCACCAGCAGCTGGCCACAACTAATCCATTGGGTCGCAAGTGACCCATACACTTTAGCAACCCACTGGTTGCTAAAGCCGCTCGAACCGCAGGCCCTGCATTGGCCACAGCATCTCGCAACTGCGACCAGCCTCGCTCATGCCACCGAACATCCATAATCACTGTTGGCCACCTGCACACAACACAGAGTCCTATATTAGCTTCTGCAACCATCCAATGCATCAAAAAGACTCATTTTTCACCCCTTAACCTTGCCTCACAGGAGCGGGTTTTCTTCCCACAGGCGCGCACATATGCGTGCATGTTCACTACACAGGTGCGCATATATGCGTGCCTATTCAGTACACAAGCGCACTCGTAAGCGCGCCTGTTCATTACATAGGCGCGCTCTTGAGCGCGCCTATCCAAACTTACATCCGCGCTCAAGAGCGCGACTGTACACCTCACAAACGTGCCCCAATGCACGCCTGTACACCTCACAGGTGCGTCGCTAGGGCGCGCCTTAATTTCCCCCTCACACGCACATATGCGCATCTATTCTGTGGACAGGCGCGCACGTATGTGCGCCTTCCACTGAATCGCCCACGCATGCGAGCCCACATCCTATAAAAATTCCCCTTAAACCCCCTGTACGACCCCCCGTACCTACCCTGCCCAAAAATTGGAAACCTATTTCTATGCAGGATGATCAGACCACTAACCTGATACTCGCGCACCATCGATCGGATACCCCGTGCTCTCTGAAACTCCAAAACTCCTCTGCAATCTGCTCGTCCAGTCACTGTAGCAGCAGGTACAAATGAGGTGGCAATGTGGGCCCTACAACTATATATAGGCCTTCTGCCAAACTTCCACTCAACATTCTGGGAGCCCAAGGTGTCCATTTTTCAAACCGTCTTCAGCCACGGGATCAGCATCCCGCCGCCTACATCATAGCCGTCCCTGGGTCGCTTTTCATCCTGAGCCCCCGGGGCACCTTTTTTTCATATCATGGTCAGGTACGCACAGGCATTGTCACATTTATCAAATACATGCTCATCTCGTTGATTCTCTTCAGATATTGCTCACTTTGGGTATTTGGTTGTTATGTGCGCAGGTACTTGCTCATCGATCATCAACATCACCCCTTCAGGTATATTTTCAGCACTGGCATGTAGTCTTCCCCCGTTGTACTGCATTTACATTTTCGAGTCACACCCTCTGATATTTTCCTTTAGGATCCTCATTCTCGGCTCTGCAGTACTCACACCTCCTTTTGCATCATCGGTATTGTAACCTGGTAGCATTCTCACCCACATGAGTTGTCCCATTCATAGCCCCTTTTGGCACTTTTTACACTCATGATGTTCTTCATCACCCCGTAGGGATGGGAGTCCCAGTAGTTTTTCATCATGTTTCAAATTAACCACATACTTCTTCTCCTCTTTTTGCTAGCTTACCATACGGACTCCCGGATCATCTCTTTATACCTGCACCTCCGCAGGATCAGGAACCCTCCATTTCATCCACCATCAGTTTTCCCATCTGCGAACCTATCTTCATTTCACCTACCTCATACAAAAACTCACCAATGGGGCCCCCACCCTTCATCTGTCCAAGAAATTTCTGCCCTCCCTGGGGCACTCGTTTCATACTAGGGCACCCATTTCTGTATTTGTACATTTTCCCCAAATTATTCATTATTTATTGTACAAATGCCTTTATTTTCAGTCATTACCTTTTATCGTCACCGTTGGCGACTTGCTTCCTTTTTTGGCCTCACGCAACCAATGTCACCCTTGGTTGGAATATTGCTTCTCATCTTGCCAGCATCGTCCATATCTTCAAAGCACTATCCAGGTCATTTACCTCTTCCCTCTGAATTTTTTCACCTTGTCCCGCCTCTGGCACAACTTATCACTAGTCTTGTCGTCCCCCTGACACTCAACCTTGTTACACGGTTGCGGCCAGTTTTCCAGCTCATACATTCTCCAACCAAGGGCAGTCTTGAGTCTTCCCACTTCCTGACTTCGTCTATACACCTATGCCACTTCCTCACTAGATTCTATGAAGCCCTCTGCTTCTGGGAGTCGCGTTTCCCTTTTGTCGACAGCAGCACACTTTTTCCAGAAGGGCGCCAGTATCTTGATTCTCATTTTTCATTTAATGAGAGATCTTGGATGGCACAGGGTGAAACATCATTGCTCCCTGCTGTCATTGGCCCCCATGAAATTCGACGCCAACACTTTCTCATGTTATGGTGGGTCTTACTTTGCGACTATTGCAGTTCTTTTTATCATTTGCCGAAGACCTCTGAACCTGGTCGGGCCATCAATGCCCGCATCATCGTCGCTACTTATTTCCGCGATCATTACCTGTTGTTCAGAGTATATTCCTTTGCAGAATTTTCTTCTGCCTTTGTTATTACCGCCCCCGAGGGCGCTGCAGTTATCTACACCAACACTTCCATCATCTTTTGTTAGAGTTACATAACACGAGCATGGGGCATGCCCACCTCGTTTGTACACATTTGTATATTGTTACGCACCTTATGGCAGGTTGGGTTCTACCGATTCCTTTCTTCTCCAACGGATCGCTCTGAATGGTCTCACTATTGCTCTCTCTTACAACACCATTCTCAGTAAAAGAAACATTGATGGATTTCGGCTATACGTATGCTCCTAACCTCATCCATCAGGGGGCATCTGTTATCACTGAAATTTCGTCCGCACATGGCGACAAGAAATCAGCATCGTCAAGACAGGAATGAAGTCATTCATGACACTGGATTAATTCCACAACATTGCAAAAGGGTAAAAAACTATACAAAGTAACAAAAAATTGAAGGCCGCTTTACAGGAGTTTGGTGCGCGCGCACATGTGCGTTACAAAAACGTACCATGAGCGCATGCGCGCATGAAGCACGATTGTTAGCGCAAAAATCCGTGCACCTGCTAAACGACGCATTTATTGAATTGGTCGGCCTCCCAACCACTTATGGACCAGCTCCCAACCTGATTTGACCATCAAATCTGAGCTGAATCCGCATGGTAGGCTG
>JZKD02S0407412.1:161053-212204 GCA_000966675.3 Picea glauca | reverse complement strand
CGTTGTATTGCTGAAGAAATTCATGATCGAACATAGAAAAATAAATGCATATCATCCACAAGCTAATGGGGTTGTCGAGTCTTTTAACAAAACACTACATAAGGGCCACAAGAAATTATGTGGTTTTGACAGAGATGACTTTGATGATAGAGTTCCAACAATACTATGGGCATATAGAACAACATACAAAATATCAACTTGCCAAGGACCCTTTAAACTAGTTTATAGACAAGAAACAATGATCCCACTACATTTGTGTGCAAATGCAGGTTGGATAGCTTCTGTTTTGGAATTTGATCACATGGCAAGTACAAGATAGTGCWTCTACCAACTTAACCAATTAGAAGAAGAAAGGATGTTGTCCTAGAAGCATAAGGAAATTTAGAAAAGTTAGCAAAAATYCTGGCATGATCGACACATTAAGAAAAGAGACATCAATAATGGAGACTTGGTACTGTTGTATGACAGTCGATTAAAAGTTAAATAAATAAATCTAGATATTGCATGGTTGGGTCCATACGTGGTGGAGGCCATCCAACCTTTAGGAGTAGTATAATTAAAAACACTACAAAGGCACCCTTTCAAGAAATTAGTCAATGGGGTTCGTCTAAAAAGATAGCATGTCTCCTAAATCCCTACTGGTGAAAAACTTCTTGGGGGCGCCAGTATTAATCAACTTGGTTGAAAACCCTTCAGGGCAACCAAAGTCGAAAAAAGAAAAAAAATATATATATATATATATATAAAGATTAAAAGAAAAATCTAAACAAACTTAAGAAAATCCAAAATAATTAATCAGTCGGTTACCAATATTAGGTGCAAAAAATTGTCTACTACAAGCTATATGATCAGCCAAATACATTCAATCCATTCATTCATGACTATCACATTTCAAAATGAGGAGAGAATCCTTATGCAACAAATAGAGAAGAAACACAAAACTCAAGAGCAAGTTCTGTACCAACACGATATTTTCACCACTACTTAAACAAGCACATATGTTGTTCAATCGAAAGAGAATTGCATCACCGAGTTTGAGAAATAACTCACAAGTGTGAATTTCAAAGATCAAGCGAGTGAGGAAAACATCAAGCGAGTGAGCATACAAGAAAAACCTCAATAAAACAAGAAAACCATCGAAAATGCAAGCATGGCCTCAAAAGACCAAATATTAATCAAGTCGACAAGAAAACCGAAGTCGACATGATCGGACACTTCGACCGGATAAACAAACCCGACCAAACATCACAAGTGAATGTCGACCGAGTCGAGCACACACATCGAGAAAACAAAATCGAAAGAATTGATGTGACTAAGTCACAAAATTGCCTTAATGCTTGACATGACATGTTTGATCGTCGAAAGAAGATCAACCGCCATATCACTAACAATTTTATAAATTAAGCACATGCGCCCACTCTAATGATAAAAAGGGTAAAATAGGATGGACAAGACCTAAATGGAAATCATGTACCAAACATTAAGCTCAACAATGGACATTTGAAATCATCTAAATTGATTAACAACAGTGATTGTTGCACCAAATCACAGGCTTCAGTTTCATTCAAATAAGGAGAAAGGAAACAAAGATGTAGTATGTTAAGCTTAAAACAAAAAATATAAATAAATTAAGGCTCTATTGAGAATGATCCGTGAATCTAGGAATTAATCATTGATCTTGAGAAATTACAATATTCAGGCGGACTTTATAGCAAAAAACACATGCACATCGGTCAAAATTTCCCTAACCAATTACCCACCTTTCCTTACCTTGAATTGTTCTTTTTTTAATCCATGTAAATTTTTGTCGATTGTTCTGAAAGCCGATCCTTTCCTAAAAGAATACAATTACCCTCATATATGTCTCTTTAACATTTTTATTGACAAGGTTTCTTAGGAAAAACAACTGTCTCGAATTGTCTCTTCCTAAGAAATCCAAATTAAGATCATGTTATTGATCAGGAACAACATATCAATTGTAACAGAGACGAGCTATCTCCTCCTTTGCATACATATTTTAAACTTTGTTACGAGTGGTCCAAATCCAATATTTATAGAATAGATAATCACTTATCATAATTAACAATTATTCCTCTTTTACATTGATTAGCTACAATAAATGCAGGTCCTCGATGAAGATATATGTGTCACCGACTTAATATGATTAGTAATCTCGAATCATTTTGTAATCCCGGTCTTCTATAAGTGATAAGATCTTCATATATACCACAACTTGATAACTAAGTGTAACTTTTATAGATGACATAGACTTTGACTCTCCATCTCACTTGGCTATTTGCGGTGCCTATTTTAGACACCATTATTGCACATCCCTACAAATGAATATATATGAACTCAGTTTCAAAAGTAGAATTGTTAAATGCATTCAAGATGTAGCAAAGAAACCTCCATATCACTCATAAGGTACTTACATGAAAATTATTGGCTTGGTTCACCGGGAACATAAGAAGAACGTTATCAAATCGATGAAAATCTTCATCAAGAATGCTCTCATTTCTTGGTTGAGCTGCCCACATTCCTCGTTCAACAGAGAGTTGCAAAATTTCTAGGTTGTTGCTCTTACCAACAAAATAATTGCATTTGTATACAGAAAGAGTGGAAATATAAATGGATAATGTTACACATGGACATGGAACATGTGAATTAATAAGAGTTCACCTTGGACCAAAAAAATTAACACAAGAAGTTAGAGAATGCAAATGTAGGAAATCTTAAAGTTCCTTGGTAAGCTTGAAGTAGAGGAGTTAGGCTTCTTAATAGCTTGTCTGTATTTGGATTTATTACTGGATGCTTTTTCCCTTTTAATGATCTCTAAAACCTCTTCCACAGGAGGTGGTGGACCAGGAAGCTTCGTATGCTTGTAACCACAATTAGGTCCATTAGGACATAAATCAAAGTTATATCTGCATTTAAACAAACATAATGACCTCCCTAGGAATTTCCAAACTAACCAAAATGCAACTAAACCTTTAATGTAGAGAACTCTAATAACTTGTATAGATTGAACCTTATATATATATATAGATGGTACTCACATGAAGCACTCCTTGCCAACTTCATTGGCATGGTTGTTGAAGCAAGGTCGGTCATTGGGACATTCTTCATGTCTTGGAAAGTATGGGCAGATGGGCATCTGAGAGTGTGCATAGTGTTGGAAAAAGGCAGAGGTATCATCATTTTTAGTACATAATTTTTTTGGAACCTTTCCCACATACCATCTGCTTATTATGTTTGGGATTTTCTTCAAAATAGTTTGTGGTCTTTGGAGAAGGGCTTGTGCCACAATTCTGGTGTAGTGAACTCTTTTTCTCCATATCACCTCTTTTGTTATTGTTTCCAGGTACAACTCAATCTCATATCATATTAGTATAACCTTACTTGTTATTGTTTCCAACTACAACTTGATCATATCATATCAGGAAACTTGCATATCACCTTTCTTGTTATTGGTGTTTACTATAATTCAAACTCGTACCATTAAACTATCAATATCTCCCGTATTTGTCTTGATATATTGGACAACTTAACATTGTTGTCGTCCATACCGCTTGTATTTTTATTTTTATATTGGATGACTTAACGATGTCGTCGTCCATTTGATTTCATTTGTCATAAATGAAAATATTATTCACTATGCAGAAATTCATAGAGCAACGTACATCAAGTTCTTATATTACATGTAGTACCATGGGCGTTTATCAGCAAAAAAGCTCCGTTGACATACAAGAGGAGTAGGCTAACTCAGGAAAAACAGACCGGTTTTTCAGGGAAAAATGGCCTTGAATCTGGCCAGATTTTCAGGGGTAGCATGAGTTTCGCATGGATCAAATCTCCATGCATTTCATAAGCTTACCCCAAGGGTTTTCCCCCATTTTAAACCAATGCAGATGCTCAGAAAATCGACTAGAATTCTGGATTGGCCGAAATTTTAAAACTGCACCGCCGGAGGACATGCCAGAAAGGTAACTTGGAGGTAAGATTTCTCCCAAGTTATCCCACTCCCATACAAGAAAGGTCACGTTGGGGATGAAATGGCATAATATAATCTATGGTGAAATAAATATATTACGTACACGAAGATCATGAACAAATGGGGCAATTGGGATGTGGTACGACAAATCACAATATAAGCACAAGTGTGACTCCACTGTCCACGATACACCTTGATGGTTGAGTGCATGTACCAAATTAAATTCCACTTAACTTTCTCATTAAAATATTTAATATATTAATTATGGTTGAGTGCATGTACCAAATTAAATTCCACTTAACTTTCTCATTAAAATATTTAATATAATATATAATTAATAGCTCCATTATTGATCCCCTTCCCTTATTTACAATAAACTATTTCTTATATAATTAATCATTTCATTATTAATCATGGTTAATCATCATTTATTGTTTCCATTATTCATGAACAATCCTCAATTTAAGAGAACGCATAATGGGTAGTAAGCACCTTTTAGTGATTGTCATATAATGTATTTTTGATGGTCATATAATACATCATAATAGCTAATTTTGTTTTTTTAATTTTAAAGTATTTAGTGTTCATGATTCATTGAAGTAGGTTAAAGGGTTCATGATTCATAACATGTTAGAGATTAATTATCAACTTAAATTTCATATTAATCTATTTAATACAAATTAAATCATTTTATTATTGATTTTGTATTTATTTACAATAAGTTATTTAGTAAATAATTAATGATTTCATTATTATTTTTCTTTTATGGATTTCATTATTCATAGGTAGTTCTTAATTTAAAAGGACTTGATGTTTTAAAATTGTGTTATCTTAATATTCAATCTTACGGTTAGAAGCAAGTAAAAGAATAACTATCAACTTAAATTTCTCATTCAACTATTTGATATATAATTAAATCGTTCCATTATTGATACTCCTTTCATTATTTACAATAACATATTTAACACATAATTAATGATTACATTATTGATCTTTCTTTATGGCTCCATTATTCATGGGTAGTGTCAAGTTCTCACATTGTGTCTTGCGATAGTACATCTCTTGAGGGTGTGCGACACCACAATGTTTATCACTTAGTTGCTTGGCAACACCAAAGATACTTCGTTCAAACTACGCCACTTCATCTAGATCATACCTATACTTCGTTCTAGGCTACCGGCGAGTCACACTCCTACTCTAATGAAACTCTTGTATACTTAGATATTTGTTAACTTCTTAACACTTAGTCATTTCTAAGCATACATCCATGAGAAACCAAGAGAACTGTGGAACAAACAAAAGATAAACATAGATATAGTGTGGGTGGCACAAATCGTTCCTAACACTCGACTAAGTATTTGATATTGCAAAACAGTTACAACATGAGCACTATCGAGTCGGTTTACAAAAGGGAAGAATCAAATGATTCGCCTCACCTGACGAAGACACTCATATACATATTGTCACCAAGACTCTCTGTTACAACCATCTCCATAGCCACCTACGGTGCACCTCAGACATACCTCCAATCGCAGACTTGTCATCTCTTCGTTTCCACAGAATTCCCCGATTTCAGTTCTGCCTCACACATGCCTCCAATAGACCTGCGTTTCCAGACTTAGCCAAAATCACCCCAAGAGAAAATCACCCATCTCAGTCCAATGAATCCACCTCAAGGAATCACAATTCCTCCCAAGTGGAGCGACTTGGATCCTTCAGGGAGATCACCCTCTTCATCTGCCTCAGAATCGTAGAGCTCTTGCTCTCCTTTTTCTTGCTAAAAGTTGCATTCCTTGGTTGTGCGCCCTTGTTTACTTATAGGTTCTCCAAAGTTCACCATCATGAACCATTTCATCCTTTGGGGGTGTTGTGCCCCTTTGAGAACCCATTTCCAAACGAATCGTTATGCCCATTCAGGGACTTGGTTTCCCAAATGAATTTTCATGCAACTTCGCGGACCTAGTCGCCAAAACAAACCCATGCGCTCCTCTACCATCGTGCCCCTTAGGAGCGACATGCACAACCTTTGTGTGCCCCTCATGTCGGCGCACCCCATATATCGAACCAAATCATCATCTTGGGTGCACATACCCCTTAGGTGAGTCGTCTCGACTCTCCTAAGTGTGCCCCCCACGCCTTAGCCAATTTTCCTTCATTGATGGAGCACCCAAGTCTTTCCCTAAAATCTTCATCAAACCATCCATTATTTGAATTGTGTTGCAAGGCACCTTTGGTGGAGTCTCCCCTTGGCATGCCATAGATCCAAGGAACCCTGACTCTCCTCTATATGAAGACTTCCATCTCATTTGCATCGATCATCCTACATGTCCGATTCAGACTATGGTGGAAGTGCACGCGCCTGAGCTAAGATCCCAAGGCCTTACATCCTCCACCACCTCAAGTCGTTTTCATACTCAACAAAAGCCAAAAAATATTTGAACTCCAAGTATCTACCCAAGCTTGTGCCTCCATTGCAACTAAGTCTATTGGAAACCCCACGTTTCGTGTCAATTGGAAACCCCAAAATTCTACCAAAGTGGAAGCCCCAAGTTTCCATAAACCAAACTGTACTACACCCAACTTCACATGATCTATTGCCTAATTCAATGCAGTCACTTCACCCAAATTTTCTACACTCCCTCATTGCGATGTTGTTTCCTTGTTGTTGTTCAGTTCCTTTGTTGATTTCGCCACCTACTACAACTGATTGCCGCTCTTTTCATTTCAATTTTTTTCCTAAGCATTAAACTCTAATGATCTTGTTGTTGTTTCCATACTTCAACCAACTTTTCCATGTCTCTGCAAAATGAATTCCCCCATGGTTGGGACTGATTGGGTATCTATTCCAATCATCGCGCCCACCTCATGAGAATGCACTTCCTCATGCCTGAACTTAGTCTTTTCTATCGCATCTCCATCACTCTGTCCAACTCCAAAGAATAAGGAAAGTATTCATCCTTCCCTCATCACTACTGGCATCATCCAATCTTCGTCAAGGAGGTCCTCCACAATTTCTAATTGTTTCACTTCAAACCTACTAATGCGTCTGTAATTTGACTTCCTTCCACAATTTGGTCTATCTATGCAACAACATCATATCAAGAAAAGGTCACCCCTCACCTTGTTGCACTATGAATTCACCCCAAAGTGAATTCATCTGCAACAACTTGATTCCAATATCCACCTCATGGAACAATTATCTAATCTACCCCAAGAAATGCACATCCACACTTCTTTTTCCACACTGCTTCATCACCCAATCATGCTGCTTCGTGTATCTCTCAATGCCTTAGAATGGTTAAGCTTCATCCTCAACCATGTTACCCAAAGAAAGAGAAATACATGAGTCCAAATGATATCTTCATGATGCAATATTCATGTCTACCTAATCCTCCAAACGAAGGAAAGTCCCTAGCTCACCTCCTTCGTCAAATCCATCTCAATGTAACTCAACATCTACGATGAGTGTGTCCAATGTTTATACACTCCCCAAAAATCTTAACGAACTATCCAAAGTGCTCCAGGTAGAATGAGTCAGCTTAAAGAAATTCCATGCCTTAGGAAAGTTTGAACCAATACTCTTCCAACTCCAACCAACGAGCCCCATTGGATCTTTGAGTCATCACAAACTCATCCATAAGTCACCAATGCATGCTCTGCCTCATCCAATGTGCCATACCAAAGGCGAGCAAACACCACCCAAGTCACTTGTTCTACGTTCTTCCCATTTAGGTTGACTTTCAACAATTCTTGGTCAACTCCTTTGCTAACTCCTTTTGTCTCCTAGGAAAAAACAACCTTGCACCCATTGTAAGCATCCAAACTCTAGCACTATTGGCGTGACTCGTCAAGTCACCACCTAACTGAAAAAATTTGGTTGAGGCACCAAACACCAAAGAACATCATCCATCCTCTCAACTTGGCATGTCTAGACTTCACAGCTCACCACCACAACGACTTGTCCACTGCACCTCATCAAAGAGTTAGGCATTTCCTCAAGACACCTCCATGAATCCATCCAAATATTCCTAAGTCCACCATAGGACTCGTCTAACATGTCGTCCAAAGCTCTCCACGCATTCGTCCAACTAAGGAGTCTCAAATTGTTGCAAGGCTTCTTCGAATTTGCACAACTTGAGTGACCCTCAAGTATGTTGGTTCTCACAATGGAAACAAAATGCACTAGAACCACCAAGTCATTCAACTTCCCTTCAAATAACTCGTCGCAACACTTGGAAAATGAAAGAACTCAAATCAACCATGCATTTCTCAATGACATCCTTTATTGCAACAATGTTCTAGGTATGTTTCCTTGGAACTTCTCTTTCCTAATAAATCGACTCTCCATATGAACTCCCCTCAATCATCATCCGATGTGATACACGGATGATCCCATTTTTCCACTTTAGAAATTTGTCTAAGTCCCAAACTTCGCATGCAACTAGATGAAATCATCTCCAATGTATTTCCATATTTGCACCTTCCTTGCTTCTGCTTCAAGGCACCATGCATTCACCTCCCTATTTTTAAACCATATTGTTTCTAACAGACTGTTGTGACTCTGCAAAGCGTCACCTCATTCGATGGTTGCGATCAACATAAAACAACCCTACTTTACTCAAATGTTGTTCTCGGTGATGCATGACATGAAGACATCATGATAGAAACATGCCCAACCAACTGCCTACTGCAGATCTTCTTTAGGTTTCCCCACATCATCCAACACACCCAAGTGCTTCACCTTGCTGCAACCCAAAATTGATCTTCTTTGTGATCACCCTCTGTGTTTTGCTTCTGTGATCAATTTTGTGGTTATCTCTACAATAAGTCATGCAACGAACCCTGCATTCATCTTCCTTGTCCAATTTCTCGGGTTACCCAACAAAATTTGCGCTTGGTCTCTCCAAGGTGTTCACAATAGGTTTTGGCATTGACTTTTATCACAAATCAAACCAACCAAGTCTTCCTCTGCGATCAAGTCTGCGACAAGTTCTGTGATGAACTCTGTGATGAGTGCTATGATCACCCAACTTGTCTAAGTGATTTTTTTCACTACAAACTCTTCTCCCAGTCTGCAAAAGTTGTGCTCCCATCTCAACCTTCTCATCGTGCCATTAACCGAACCTTTTTTGTGATTCGGATGTAAAGTCTTCCATGAACAAGTTCGTTGCATCGAACCATTCACCAAGTCTTCAAACATTCCCAATGAACTTCCTTTGCAACGAACTGCCTCCTCAACAAGTGTGCCCCACCACAACTATTTTGACTACAATAGTGGTGAATATAATGAAACTTCTTTGATACCATATATCATGTAGATAGTGGTGAATATTTTCTCCCCAACCCCTCTCCAAAATCTACAATGAATTCACTTTGATACTGGCATCTGTCACGTCCCCATAGTGTGCCTTATGATCTACACCTCTTGAGGGCATGCAACACCGCAACATTTCTCACTTGGCTTCTTGGAAACACCGAGGATACTTCATTCAGACTATGCCTCTTCACCTAGAGCATACCCATACTTTGTTCTAAGCTACCGATGAGTCACACTCCTACTCGAGTGAAACACTTGTATACTTAGAAATTCATTAATTGCTTTAACACTTAGTCATTTATAAGCATACCTCCATGAGAAACCAATAGAATTTTGGAACAAATGAAAGTCAAACGCATATATAGTGCTGGTGACACAAACCGTGCCTAACAACCATCTAAATATTTGTTATTGGGAAACAATTACAACATGAGCACTACCGGCTCGATTTACAACACGACGGAGTGGAATGACTTGGCTCACCTCACCAAGACAATCATACACAAATCATCACCAAGAATCTCTGTCGCAACCATCTCCACAACCACCTATGGTGCACCTCAATTTTTCATCCAACCACAGACTTGTCATCTCTTCGTTTCTTCAAACTCTGCCTCTTCCCACAAACTTCCTTGATTTCAGTTATTCCTCACACATACCTCCAACATACCCGTGTTTCTAGGCTTATCAAAAATCATCCCAAAAGAAACTTTCCCATCTCTCTCCAACTAATCTATTGAAGGGGCTAGTCAGCTCTGCCAACTAGACCCGCTAGTCGACTGGAGTAGTCGGTTAGGAAGGCGGTCAAATAGATAGTTAGAGAAAACCAACCCAATAGTTAAAGAATGTAACCGACTAGTAACAAAATATCATATGTGTGTGTGTGTGTAATGGAATGTAAGAAGAAGAAGTGATTGTTCCGAGTATAATAAAAATATTGAATGGTTCTCTCACCTCTTTTGTATGTCTTTCTATATGACTATGTTCTCTTCTATATAATGTTATAGTATGTGTTTCTCTATATAAGGATCTATTGGTAACTATCTCATACTTCCTCTCAGACTACAACATTGGTTTCATTTTCGGTAGTTCTGAAATCAGGCATGGATAACGAAGGCACGTAGATATTAAATTTGGAATACATACGTGAATGGTGAGAATGAAAGATTACCAACTATATCATAAATTATGCAAGAATAAATTTACTGACACTAGTAGAAGCCCACACACAGTTCTTCTCGGAGACGCATGAATGATTTCTGGAAGTTATTCTAGAGGCACTTTACAAATATCTCAACGAGTATAATGTGCATACTAACTCTCGATGAGAATTTAATGTACAAAATAATAAATGAGGGAAGGAAAAACTTGAACGAGTGGTTCGATTGGACCGTGCAAGACTACATTGAAGAATAAGCAATCGAATATAAAGAGGCAGTCCAAACCATCAAGAATAAATTTTATACATAAATTCATGACAAATTTCTTTGCACTATATCATCGTTAATTCACAAATTTTTCCTAGATAAAGGAGAAGGAAACATCATTGAGTACCAATCCCTCTTGAAAAATTCTCCTCCAAAATATAACTAGAAAGAAAGACAAGATGAGTGGGGACGGTTCTTGGAATCTAACAATAAATACATTAGAAAAGTTTGAGAATATTTATTAAAGAAATTATCTTAAAATAAATGATGATCACCATTGACCGTGAGTTAGTCATGCCAGCGTCAGGGGGTTGGATGATCTATGATATGGTATAAAGTCAAAGTTGAAGTAGAATCAAACCCAAGTCAAAAATGTCAAAAGTCGGGAGGAAGATGATTGATTCAAGTGTGAAGTTTGAACATTGAACACAGACCCACAAGCCTTCAACGGACATAGAAAACTTAGAGTGAGATAAGAGAAAAAGAGGCGAGAAGAGTTGCGAAATGAGAGGGATCCCCTAAAATCTCATAGAAAGCCTAAATTGACGATGTTACATTTGGACATGGAACATGTGCACGAATAAGAGTTCACCTCAGACCAGAAAAATCAACACTGTAAGTTAGAGAATGCAAATGTAGGAAAACTTGAAGTTGCTTGTGGTAAGCTTGAAGTGGAGGAGTTAGGCTTCCTAATAGTTTGGATGTATCTAGATTTATTAATGGATTCTTTCTGCCTTATAATGATCTCTAAAACCTCTTTCATAGGAATGTGGTGGACAGGGAAGCTTTGTAACCACAATTAGGTCCATTGGGATAGAAACCAAAGTTATACCTGCATTTAAACAAACATAATGACCTCCCTCAGAATTTCCAAACTAACCAAAATGCAATGAAATTGTACTATAGATAACTCTAATAAATTGTATAAATTGACATTTATATATATATATATATATATATATATATATATATATATATATATATATATATATATGGTACTCACATGAATCACTCCTTGGAAACGTCATTGGTGTGGTTGTAGAAGCAATGTCAGTCATTGGGAAATTTTTCATGTCTTGTAAAGTTAGGGAAGATGGGAATCCTAGAGTGGTTATATCATTGAAAAAAAACTGAGGTGGCATCATCTTCAAGAAAAAAATCTGAGCCATTGTTGAAATACCATCTGCTTATTGTGTTTTGGATTTTCTTCAGAATAGTCTGTGGCCATTAGCGAAGGGCTTGCACCACAATTCTTGTCTAGTGAAATCTCATCCTCCATATCACCTTACTTGGTATTGTTTCTATCTACAACTAGATCGAATATCATATCAATATCACTTTACTTGTTATTGTTTCCAGCTACAACGCAATCATATCATATTAGGGAACCTGCATATCAACTTTCTTGTTATTGTTGCCGACTATAATTAGATCTCTTAAACTATCAATATCATTGATATTTGTAGTGTTGTATTGCACAACTTAAATCTTCTACCATCCATACCATCCATATGTGTATTCTTATATTGCACAACTTAACACTATCGCCGTCCATTTTATTGCAGTCATCATAAATGAAAACATTATTCACCGTGCAAAAATTTGTAGCACAACATTAATGTTGGTTGTGGGTTAATGTTTATTGCATTACAAATTTTGTAGATGGACTGTTAAATATGTCACTTCATGGTTCATGGTTTCGGGAAACTTTTTAAGAAGGGATAGTGAATTCTTTGAAAATCATAATTCATGCGGTAATTTTGTCGAGTGGATGATGAATGCCAAGTTCTTATCTTAGATGTAGTATAATGGGCGTTTATCAACAAGAAATATGAGATAACATTAAAGAAGGGTCGCGTTGGTTGGGTCAGGTTGGGGATGAATGGAATAGAAGAATTTAAGCTTCAACAAACATTTAGGGTGCTCATGAAATGAATATATTACGTACACGAAGGTAATGAACAATGAGGAGCAACCATGTGGTACGACTACTCACAATCGAAGTACATGTTTGTGTCATATTTATGTCAGTAGGTGTGACTCCACTGTCCAATCACACATTAATGGTTGAGAGTATGTACCATATTAACTTCCACTAAAATTTCTCATTAAACTATTTAATGTATAATTAGTTAATCTCTCATTATTGATTCACCTTCCATTATTTACAATAAACTATTCATTATATAATTAATCATTTCATTATTAATACTCGTTTATTGTTTCCATTATTCGTGAGAAATCCATAATTTAAGAGGACTTAAGTTATGGACTATTAATGGGTAATTAACAAGCACATTTTAGTGACTATCATAAAGGTTCCATGATTCACAACATGTTAGAGATTAACTATCAACTTAAATTTCTCATTAAATTGTTTAATACAAATTAAAACATTTTATTATTGATTCATTTTTTCTTATTAGTCTCTACTGAAGGTCGAGACTATAACATTTAGTTCATGTTGACCATCAATTATTTATCCTTTGACTACAAATATTTCCCCTTTATCCAATTTTGTACATAGGCCAAAAAAAAATTATTTTTTTATAGCACTTTGTTGGGTAAGTGTTATATTCTTTGCATTTGTGTGGAGGGTGCGTCAGGTTTGATGACATCATATGACGATCCTAGATTAAGGAATTAGGGTTTTGGTAGATGCATAATACCTAAAATATTGTATATATTGTATTATGAATGGTGAAATTAATACAATGAAGAGTTGAGAGGTGTGGCACCAAGGAAGGATGGTTTTCTCCCGATTAAGAGTTTCCAGTGTAAGTCTTTGTGTACTATGTGTATGACCCATTGATTAATTTATGTTTTTCTTAAGAATCTATATGAATTTCTTTACTTCATGGGTTTAAATCTTACATGTGGTCTCAAATAAAATTTTCGGCTTTAGGGGGATGCCTTTGTTGCTAAGGGTTTGGCTCAGTCTTGATAGATCAAGTTTATCTTAGGTCTGTGATAAACCTGGGTTCCGTGGGGGATTGGAAGTGGTGATTTGTGTGTTGAAATAGAATTTAGAGAAGTTCTAGAATAAATATTGAAAAGTTGAACTATCAAAACTTTTATCTATGGAAGCTCAAGATGGAATACCTTCTTGTATATAAAGAACAATGGATCGTTGTGGATCCTGGTACACAACGTATTGGTGCAAAATCTATTGGTACACAAATTAATAGTACTCAATCTACTGGTATGTCAAAAGAATAATGGGATATGTTGGATATTAGAGAAAGGAGTATGATTTGACTCTTCCTAGAAGATTCAGTGTTATTGAATGTGTCGAGAGAATCTGATGCAAACCCCCACCCCTCCTAGGGGGCTCGCGCGACCTACTGGTCTAGGATATTTATCAATTTGAGGCACAAGATGTGGATAACCATCTATGGCTGAGAAATTGAGTAAACCTCCTAGCTAGGATAGCCTTCATAGCCATTTGATTTTTCTCATCCCCAGTGGAGTCACCAACCTATTCTGAACAATGGAGTTGCCATGGTGAATGTGTAATATTGAAGGTCTCCAACTTCAGTCACCATCTAAAGCTGAAGCTGTGCAATTTCGTTATTCCCAGGGAGATTTTCAATTTGCTCAAATCCGTCCTCGACAACGGCTCCAAAAATGTTAGCACTGAAAGTCACACTTTGACTGCTAAAGTGTAAGCTCAACACCCATCAAAATGTAAAATATAACTTTGGTTTTGAATAGGTGGATCAACAAGATGGATAAAGAAAGAGAGAGGGCAACAAAATGCATATTAGTAGGCTACACCAATGGGAAAATGGAGTCACAAACATCCCACTCATCTAAGGCACAAAAGTTGTTTAACAGAAAAAAAGATTATATGTTGATAGGTGGAAGAAATGAAGAGGGAAAGCATAACATAGAATGTTCAGTAAATAAAGTTCCTCTCAATTTAATGAATCAACAAATACTTGAATATAAACAATGATTGATGGGCAAAATACAACAGATCCTTTGCTTCTTAGGGATCCATAAATCATTGACATCCTTTGATCCTCAAATCTGCATATATTCAAATAAGAAGAAATATAGACAGAATCTTTACAATCTGAAATCACAGCTCTCATCAGTCTCCAATAGCAGTAATGCTTACAATCATAAAATGACCTCGGGCTTACAAATGAACACACACAGAAAACTGCCTATTCCTACTCTCTCTAGCCTCTCTTGGCTCATGAATCCCTTCTCCAAGAGATATCTCCCTCTTTAAATATAAAATAGCATCTAAATAACCTAAGGAGGTTGAATCCCATATCCTCCATTGGATTCTAAGCCTTGGAGATAGGTGGCAATAGTCAAAGAGACAAAAATCCAACAAACAAATAAAAATCCCATAACAATTGTATTCATTTGCCAAAATGAATAATGAAATGCAGATTTTGTTCTCTGTGAAATATTAGGTAGCGCCTGTAGGTAGCGCCACTTATGCAACGTTGAGGCATAAACCAATATTGTGCTAACACATTCATGTACCCAAGGAGAAAATGATCAAGATATACCCTTCAGGAAGAAAGGGGACATTTGTGGGGTACAATGAGTCTTCAAAGGCATAACAGATCTACATTTCTGGTCAGAGATAGATTGAGGTGAGCATATGTTTTACCTTTGAGGATGAGGTATCCTTTATGATATCTAGAGGATCTCGCATTGAGATTGATCAAATTGATCCAATTGATCTTGTTGATCCTGTAGCTCTAGTTGATGTTCCCAGAGATATTGTAGTAGATCAGAAGAGACCTACATGGGCTCATCAAACTTTGCAGGAGGAAAAAGGATATGCAGCTCCTCATGGTACCTTCTGAGTGAGAAAGAGACCTCATATATATTCATGCTATGTTGCAACTATGAGCCACATCATTCATTTTGAGCCTTCCTGTTATGAGGAGGCAACTAGTCATCCAGTATGGAGAGATGTCATGATGGAGGAGTATCAATCCATCATGAATAATGATGTGTGGGATATTGTTTCGAGACCTGAGGGGAAGTCTGTAGTGACTTCCAAATGGATCTACACGATAAAACACACAATTGATGGGAGCATCGAGAGGCACAAAATGATATTTGTTTCTAGAGGATTCTCTCAGGTGAAGGGAATAGATTACGTGGAGACATTTTCTCATGTTTCTCGATACACTTCTATCCAAATGATTATTTCTCCTGCAACATCCATGGGTTGGAGAGTACATTAGATGGATGTAAAGACAAAATTTCTCAATGGAGATATTGAGGAAGAAGTATACATCAAGCAACCAGATGGTTTTGTGATACATGAGAAGGATTCTCATGTGTGCAGGTTGAAGAAGGCCTTGTATGGACTCATGCAACCACCTCAATCTTGGTATGCAAGGATTGATGGACACCTGATGATTTTTGGGCTTCAACAAAAAAAAATTCAATCCCATCCTGTACTACAAGACTGTTAATGGTGAGCCCCTGATTTTGGTCATGTACGGTGATGATTTATTCCTCACTGGTATAGAGAGCCTTATTAATGAATGCAAGTATGTGTTGGCCTATAAGTTTGAGATGAAGGACATTGGTATGATATACTACTTCTTGGGACTAGAGGTGTGGAAGAGAACTGATGATATCTTCTTGAGTCATGGGAAGTACACAATTGAGATATTGAAGAAGTTTGGGATGATGAACTTGAAGCCCGTGGCTACACCAATGGTGATGAATATGAAGAAACTAAGTGTGCCTTTTTCCAATTATAATGAAATTGATATGACTTTGTACAAACAAATGATTGGATAATTGATGTATCTGGTTAACACCATACCAAATGTTTTCTATGTAGTGAGTCCACTTAGCCAATTTATGAGTCAGCTGATATAGACACATTGGATTGTTGTGAAGCATGTGTTGAGATACCTATGAGGCACAATTGGACATGGTCTGAGATATAATTCTAGTATTGATATGATATGGTAGGAATATATTGACTTTGATTGGGTATGGAGCGCAGTGGACAAAAAGAGCACCTTCAGGTGTTGCTTCACTTTGGGATCTTCCATGGTTTCCTAGTGTAGTAGGAAAGAAACTTGTGTGGATTTGAGCATAGTAGAAGACATTGCATTAAGTATGTCAGACTGTGAAGCAGTGTGGTTTCGAAAGATCCTTGCAGATTTATCCGAACATGTGTTGGATTCCACCACTATTCATTATGGTAACCAAAGTTGTGTGAATATCTTAGAGAATCCATTGTTTCATGAAAAATTGAACCACATTGAGATCAAGTACCATTACATCCGATACATGGTACAGAGGAAGGAAGTACTGGTGTAGTACCTTCCTATAGATGAGCATGTTGTTGATATTCTTACCAAACCAGGACGAATTTCAAGTACTTCTGTGATAGACTTGGCATGGCAGAGAATGCCTCCCTCGCTAAGAGGGAGTGTTGATGTTTGCATCTTCCTAAGACATTCTCCATATCGTACCCTCTGTGACTGAGTTGAGTTGATCTGTGATGAAACTTATCCGAGAAGGGATAAGTGTGTTTGGGATTATAGCCCAATGTCCCTTGTCGAGAGAACATGAGGACACGTCCTATGTGGAGAGCACATGAGGACATGTCAAGGGAGTTGACCTTGACGTCACACACTATGGAGAGTTGACCCTAGTGTTTCTAAAGGGATTAGACTCTATAAGTCCACATGGGAGTTCCATGTGTGACAAACATTCTCCATATAGTACTCCTCTGTGAATTGATTTCAGTTGATCTATGTTGACACTTATCCAAGAAGGGATAAGTGGGACACTTATCCGTGAAGGGATAAGTGTGTTTTGGATTATAGCCCAACTTCCCTTGTGGAGAGAACATGAGGACACGTCCCTTGTGGAGAGAACATGAGGACATGTCAAGGGAGTTGACCTTACCATCACACACTATGGGTAGTTGACCCTAAGTGTTTCTAGAGGGAGTATCCTATAGAAGTCCACATGGGAGTTCCATGTGTGACAGACCTTTTGCTACTATGGTGGTTGTGTACCACTAGTGGAGACTGCGTGTCTATGGAAAATAGTTGTGTACTACTACAGAAAGATACCTCCCTAGCTAAGAGGGTGTGTTGATGTTTCAACATCGGGTGGACATTCTTCTAGATTGGGTTGCATACCAAGGGAGATGGGATACATTTATCATAAATGTGCACTTGTGGTAAATGGGCCCAGACGTAGTCATTCCTTCATCATGACAAGGAATAATATGGACTAGAAATAATATGGACTTGAGGTGCTTGAAGTGTTTTCCACATGTCAGTTAGCATCGAGATGACATTCACTCACAAGTGTGTACTTGTGGTGAAATATCTTGGTGTGGTATTTGTCCTAGTCATGGTGATTTGACAAGGAATAATAAATACTCAAGATGTTATATGGTATTACATGCAGACCCAGAGTGAGCCTGATCTTAGAGAGATTTAATTGGCTCAGAGGGAGAGTTGCAAAAGAAGTTTATCCTTAGTTCAGGTGGGAGAGAGACGTCTCCCAAGACTGACAGACAAGTTTTATGAGTCTAGGGTGAAGTTTGTATACTTAAAAGACAATCTTGGAATGATGCAGAATGTCTCCCTCATTGAGAGGGAGTGTTCATGTTTGGAAAACATCGGGAAGACATTCTCTTAGAATAATAATTAATAATATATTATTGATTATTAAATATAATATATAATAAGTAAATGATAATAATAAATATTTATTGATTATTCAAGGGGCGCATCCTTTCATGGATGGTAACTATATGTTCCCCATATATGGAACACTCATCATTGTAATAATATATCAATCATAACTCATATGAAGAAAAAACAACAATTTCCAATGCTCAAATTGGATGGTTGGCGGGGATTCTCCCTCCTCCACGATCTATGGTGGATATTCTCTTCAGAACTCCAGACTTCAGGAGTTTCCGTGACTCCAAAACTCAAATCTTCCGGACTGCCGAGCTGGTGAAATGTCAAAGATTTTAGGGATAAATGGTCCACACTTTACCTCTTGATGTATGGTTAAGATCAAATCTAGGACTCCAGGACTCCAAGCTTCAGACGTTTCCTGACTCCAACACATGCTATCTCCTGGATAGACGAACATCGAACTGAAATTGACGGTTTATAGTCCTCCCATAGCCAATGATTGTGATTAAATCCAGGATTCGAGGCTTCTCACTCTAGACAACCACCAAACTCTCGAACTACAAAACACCGAATTGGCGATCTACATCTCTCGCTCCACCTACAGCCAACAACTGTGATCAACACCAGAACTCCGGGTTTCGGGGTTCCTTGCTCCAAATCACCACCACACTCGTAAATAGCCGAATGCCAAAATTGCGACGGGAGAAGATCAATGACTGAGACTCCCCGGTTGATCAATGGTGGGGATTAAATCTGGTAATTTGAATCTTTGGGGCTTCGGCCACTTTCCAATGACTACCTCTGAAATCTTTCGAATAATCGAATTCTGAAGGAATTACCAATAAATGACTCCCACTTTGCTTCCCAATCTACCGTTGGGATCTATTCAAGACTCCGGGCTTCAGGGATTTCTCCTCCTGGAAACACAAGGAACCAAATATTCCAGAGTGTCGAATCTCCAAACTGTGAGATGTATACCTCATGTTCCATGATGGGATCTATGACTGAGATCCACTCTGCTTTAGCCAAGACTTACGCCCCGAGAAATCCATTCGACGATTCTCGTTCTCCTATACTCGGATCCAAATGTTGGGATTTGATCTCCTCTGTCGTGTGCTCTCCTCTTTTCTAGGTTTGATCTAACAACCCAAATCTGTTTCCACAACAAATGCAACGACTATGGTGGTTTCCCTCCTCTATAGCTCTGCCTCCCTCCAACGAAGTATTTCTCAATCTTTTAAAGGCTCGACCTTTGATCTCTCCTATGCAAGGTTGAATCCTTGGCCTCTACTTGCTTTCTCAGACCGCTACACCTACTGAGCTTGGAACTTGTAATAAGCTCTACTGTGCACACTTGCACTTATCTTGCAGTATGGAACTTAGATTTTTCTCTCGCTCTGCACTTCTTGCATAGGATCTGCACACACCAGTACTATCTCTATTGATCTTTGAACTCTTCAACTTCAAAGGGTTCAGTCCTTTGTTCCTTCAGATGACTCCTTGTTCCCTCCTAACACCCACACTCTTCCTCTTAAGATTTTGAGAATAGTCATAGTGTTCTTTCAACACCCTCTTGGAACTGTGTGCTCTTACTCCCAAGCTTTACCAGTTCTGGTATGCCCACTTGGCACGCTCCTTCTGAAGTCGTACTGAGTTCTTGTGCACTCCTTTCGTTAACTTCTCAAAGTTCTCAGTAACTCTGGTGTGCACTCCTTGCAGAACCTTCCTTTGGGATCTTACACTGCTCTGAGTGTAGGCACACTCCTTGTGCTTTCTCAATGCACTCCTTGTGCTTTCTCAATGCACTCCTTGCACTATCCCTTTTAAGATCATGACTAGTTGTGGTATTCCCACCTTGCACGCTCCTCACATAACTCTTGAATGAGTTATTGTACACTACTTGCATTGGATTCTCACAGTTTTACAACAACTCTAGTGTGCACTGCTTGCACTAGCCTTAAGATGCCAAAACACTCATAAATTCACGTTGATAGGGAATTCTATCTATTCCTGCAAAGGGGACATAATTACACTCATGGAATTCATAAAAAAATGCACACTAAAAATTTAGTAAACATTCATAAACACATGTTCATTCACATAGAACACAAAAACAAAGATTCATATGCAAGGAAATCTTCTTTTCTATTAAATTTGAATGCCTTTTACAATGTTTACAAGACTGGACTGCAACAGAGCCTCAGCTCTTCTCTCCTCTCCAAAGTTCTCCTCTCTTCTCTTGAGATCTATCTATTCTCATGCATTATTCTTCTTGAACTATTTCCTTATGATCTCAATACATTGGAATTTTTACAAAAGAGGGGCTTCCCGAGCCTTCCTCACCTACTTACATTAAATTACATTTAATTTACATCTAGCCGGAATCAGGTCTAGATTCATCTACTTGTCAACCATTAAAGGAGACTTACATGCATCTTGTACAAATACAATGGCTCTACTCTCCTCGAGCCTTTAAAATATTAATTACATTAAATTTGAGATTTAAAATCAAAATGAGAAGGTTGACACTTCTCTCTCCATCAGATCTGCTCCATCCATGTACGTTGTTGCGTTGGTTGCTGACGTGTTGTTGATGTTCCTGCATCATACTCCCATGCTGAAAAAATCATGAGCTCCTGCTCATGGCTCCTCTACTGTTGTTGTTGAAATCCTCCAGGGTCCCAAACTTCACTCTGAAGCTATCCACCTGTTCCTCTGTCATGTTGTTATTGTTGTTGTTGTCATATTTCTACTGCAGGCTCTCCTCCTAGTTTCCAAACTTTATGTTGCAGTTCCCAAATTAATTTTCCACTGCAATATCCTCTTGTCAGCCTCCACCTATTGTTGATTGTCTCCTTTGTTGAATTCAACATCACTCTCCTTATCTCCTCAATCTCCTTATCCAGCTTTTCTATGGGTTGGATCCTCTCGTGCACCCTACTCTGCTACTGCATCTCCTCTTCTTCATCAATATCCAACTTGGCTTGTTGGATGAGCCTCCTTTGGATTATTTCTTCTTCTCCTAGGGATTCCAATTCTTCACACAGATCAAAGGGAATATCATCTTGATCTCCCATGCTAACTTCATCACATGTGACATTGGCTTTCCATTCCACAGCAAACTCCAATTCTGCAGCAATATTACTGATATGTTGCTCAACCATATCCTCTGATAGTTTTCTTTTTTCCAGTTCCTCTTTTCCTATATCATCTCCTTGGGTTGGAATAAGTCCATCTTCATCTAGCTGCTCCTCATGCTGGAATTATTTTGCACTCTGCATGACTGTCTCCTTCTAGAAGTCTTCCTCTATCTTTGAATTGTCTAACCAATCCTCCAGTAGCTTCAACTCTTTGTCCCACTGAGAGAGTATGGAATCTCAATTATCCTCTTCCTTTTCTCTCCTTTGACCATCTCCATGGTTCAATTCTTCTTCTAGTGTCTCCTGCACCATTTCCTCATAAAGATGATCCCCTACAAAGCTCGCTTCAAGAGATATGTTGATCCCTCCTATCATCAGCCTACAATGTTGATGATCTTCTCCTTCCTCCTTCTCTCATGTCAACACTCCTTGATAATATGAAATCTCCTATGAGTTCCTGAGACTCTTAGACATTCTCATCTCCTCTTTTCCCTCCTAGAAACCTGACTTCTCCTTTCTTCCCTCCTGACAGTCTTTGAGATCTTCAACTGATCTCTTCTCATTTCCCTCCTAGAAATCTATGAGATCTCCAACTGACTTGTATTCCTCATCGAGGATTTCTCCATATTTTGGTTTACATATGTAAACCATCTTCTCCTTTGTGTTCCTGAGGTTTACCACTTGCCTCAGCCACCTCCTCAGTATTTTCTTCTGCTTCCTAGAAATCAACTATTGTATAGGCCACTTCAACTTCCTCTTCATGGGCCACTCATACCTCCAACTCCCTTGCTCTCCTTGTTGCATTATCTACCATTGCAACATCAATCTATTGAGATCCTCTCTAGTATTATCGAGATATTTATCCATATCTTCTATGTTCATCCTCTTGTGGTCTCCTCTTGGATCTTGTGGGCTCGGTAGAGTCTTAGTCAGAATGGGCATGTGGTGTGATAAAAATCGATAAAGTTAAAAGATCATGAAAGGTTATATTCTACTCACGACTTAGAATTGGAAGCCATAGTGCATGCCTTAAAGATGTGGCAGCACTATTTCATAGGTAAAAGATTTGAATTGAGAACAAACCATAGTAGTTTGAAGTATCTATTTGGACAACAAAGTTTAAATTTCAGACAAAGTGGGTGGTTAGAATTCCTTTGTGAGTATGACTTTGACATAAATCGTATCAAAGGAAAAGAGAACAAGTTGACTGATGCACTTAGCAGGAGGGTGCATGAGATGCATTCTACAACCATTAGCATGCACAAGTCAGATTTGTGTGATATAATTTTAGAAGTTTCCAAATTAGATCAATGCTATGTGGACATAAAGGATAATTTACAACAAGGTATGTCGTAGCAGAAATTTGAGGATTATGAGCTAAAAGAGGATGGAATCCTCATGTATAGGTGTAGAGTCTATGTGCCAAATGTTTAGGAGTTGAAATATTTTTTATTGTCAAAGATGCATAAAGTTCCTTATGCAAGACATCCGGGATACTAGAAGACAATTTTCGTAGTAAAAAAACAAAACTATTGGCCAAGCATGAAAAAGGAAGTTGTTGATTTTATTGCTAGATGTCTTGAATGTCAAAAGGTCAAGGTTGAGCACATACATCCAGTTGGATTGCTACAACCTTTTCCCATTCCTGAGTGGAAGTGAGAAGTTGTAACTATGGATTTCATTACTAAGTTTCATAGGACTACGAAGTAACAAGATTCTATTATGGTAGTGGTGGACAAGCTTACTAAAGTTGCCCATTTTATTTTACTGAAGTCAACCCACAAGGAAACCAACATTGTTGAAATATACATGCAAGAAATTTCTAGGATGTATGGTGTACCTAAGACAATTGTGCCTGATAGAGATTCCAAGTTCACCTCGAACTTTTGGAAAGAGCTATTCAAAGGATTTGGAAAAAATCACTTTAGCACAACATATCACCCTGAGACAGATGGAAACAAAAAGAGGGTAAATCGAATGATTGAACATATTCTTAGGATGTATGTGATGGATAAACCATAAAAATGGGAAGACTAACTTCACTTGGTAGATTTTGCTTACAACAATGGGTATCAAGCATCCTTAAAGATGAGCCCATTTGAGGCACTTTATGGCAGAAAGTGAAACACACCAGTAAGTTGGGACAACCCAACAAAATGCACAGTGGTTGGGCCAGATCTGCTCCAATAAATGGAGGAGAAAATGATGAAGATAAGGAATAATTTAAAGGTTTCACAAGATAGGAAAAATTGATGTGCAAATAAAATAAAAATGCACAAAGAGTTTAAAATGGGTGACCTGTTATAACTCTAATTTGTACCATACATGCTTACCTGACATCAGTCCATCTTAGATCCTTTCTTTTCCAAAGCACTGCTGAACAACTCTTTAAAAAACCTCTTGTATAAGGTCCCATGCGCCCTACTCCACTACTGCACGCGTGTACACGCTAGCTGACCTAAAACAGCCTGCGTGGACCGACAAAAGCACAAAAAAAGGAAAGTTGCCGACGGAACACACAACCTTGGGTGAGTTAACTGAAACTCCTAGCCATGCATGGGCGAGGGTTCATCCAAATACCTAGCTTCTTCTAGCCTATAAAAGAAGGGTTAGGGGTCCTATTTGGAAGAGGAGAATAAGAGTAAAGAAACTATGCCCAATTGCACATTCCCATTGTCCCAACCCTTTAGCCATCCTTGTGCAAGAAGAGATACAAAGCAAAGAAGTTGGAGGACATTTGAAGAGGAGCCCAGAATCAGGATTCGCGGAGCAGTGGCCGGTCTCAACATTGTAAGTTGATTCATTAAAGTTAATAATAAAGAAATTATTTTCCCATCTCACTATATGAGTTCTTCATAGTTTAGTAAATATATGTTTGAATCTCTAACCCATTAGTTTGTAGGTAAAATGCATGTGTAGTTTGTTTCTTGTTTTGTATGCAGGTCAGCCTTGGGAGGAGAGCTGCCAACAAGCAGTCAAGCGTGAAGAAGGATCAACATCGACCATCTAGAACAAGGTATGTTGGTCTAACCATGTATTCACTGAAAAGAAATGGGGATTAAGTCTAGGGATGAAGGTAGAAAGTAGGTTTCTTTTGGTCATATATGCATGCATAATATAACCCTATTTGATATTCTGTAGGGGGATTTCCCACCACAATAGAATTGGCGACCATACTGGGGAAGTCTCTAGGGTTCCTGGGAGTATTTTTGGGTAATTTTAAAAGACTGGTTTTCTTGCCTATTTTTTTAAGTTTCTGCAAAGTCTGAGCTAGCAGAGAGTCTGGTTTTCCATACCATCTATCTCTATTATTTGCTTGACTATTTTTTTTCGATACCCACAGAGGTACACATGGCCTGCATAAGGTCTGCACACGTGTACTCGCACCCTACTCTCTTACATCCCGCATGCAAACGCTAGTTGAAGAAGTAGCAGTAGCGTGTAGATTCCAGAAAATTTTTGAGGCAGTCATCCTCTTCCCTGTCAGAATCAATCATTCTCAGGGGTTTTCTAGAATTCTCTCTAAGTCTTGGTTGTTTGGAATCTTGTCTCAGATTGGTTTGTTTTACGATTTTTTTTCCTTACATTGTTTTCTTTTTTCTGTTAAAGAGAGTGTCTAAGCCTTCAAGAGATCCTGGTTCTCAATATCAATGGTCTCTTCCTGGTTTGGATTGTCTGTTTTTAGTTGTTTTAGAATTTTAGAGATACACATGGTCTGTATAAGGCCAACATGCGTGTACATGCCCTCTGGCTCTACACAGCTCGCATGCACACGCTTGCAGTTGGATTGTCAGTAGTGTTCTTATGCAAGATAGTTTTTGTTGAGGGTAAGGCAGTCATCCTTTGCCTTGAAAAGAGTTATACCTCTCAAGTTTTTGAATCTCTATCCTAGTAGTCAGTAGCTTAGGGTTGATCTTAGCCTTAGCTTGCTTTTTTCATTTAAAAGTTGTCATTAAATTTATTTTTTTATGGTTTTTAGACAAGTGTGAGAGTCGTTTTTTAAGTTGCGAGTGTGTGATTTCTTGAAGTGATTCTTTGCGATCTGCGATTAGGCCAGAATTGTTTTTTTTGGTTTTTTACTTGCTGGTATTTTTCCTTTTTGCTTTATCAACATTTAAATAAATAAAAAATCTCTTTCATTTTCTTGTTTGGTTGAAAAGTGTGATTTTGCATTAGTAGCCAGGGAAAAATCTTTATTTTCTTAAGTTTTTCATAGTTTACTTAGATATTAAGTAGCTTGTAGTCTAGTGAAATCCTTCTTTAAGTTTGTTGATTCAAAAGATCTTAGAAAAATTAAAAAAAAATTGAAAAGTTGTTGAAAATTTGCGTTAAGTGAAATTTTTTGTTTCCAGCTTTCTGTTCATTTTTTAATTTCATCTTTCAAACATCATTTGTTTCACTTCCATACCCCTTGACATAAGACAAGCCATAAAATTAATGCTAAATCTAAAATTTATTAGAATTTTATGTTTGTAGGGTTAACCAACTAGTTCAGGATTAGGGCCTTGGATTAGGTTGGAGAGGAAACTCTTTAAGGCCATTAAAATCAAACATTGGAGTCTGAGTTACGGAGTGTCTAAGTCCAATATCATGAAATTTATCCGGGACCCCCCTCTAACACAGGGGATAAACACGAGGTTGCATGCGGAAAGGTAGTGGAGATAACCCCTCCAAAGATGGAACAATCGTAGTGGAGAACACATATAGAGGGCTTGTTTTGGGATTCTGTCGATTGCATTTGCCATGGGGCTTCATGGGTCTCAAATCCGTTTGAGGTCTTCAATTGCCTTCCGGACCACTTTCTTTCGATACCCTTGACAGGTTTCGAGCTCGATACCCTGTTCATTGTGGTCTACCCGACTTTCAACTGTACCTGCCTGGTGACTGTTTGCACGTTGGCAACCTAGTTTCCTATCTTTTTTAGGGACATACACAGGTGACTGCGGGGGTATACCGCGGTACCTAGGATAGACATCGGGCCACACTTTGCAAAGTATACCCGGAGGGTGCTTCCATTTTCTAGTTGCACTTGCACCGGTAAGTTGCTCTAGTGTTGGTTGTTGTAATTGTTCTTCCAATTAATTTAGTGTTTTCCTGTCTTATCTTATAGGGACTTTTTTTTAGGGTGTGATTGTTTTTGAACGGTTAGACTACCCTAGTGTGTCTTTGATCTTCTCATACAGTGGAGGATCACGAGCTCCGCCAGTCACGAAGGCTTCTTGGCCTGCTGCCGGTTACACTCGAGCCACCCCTGCCACCACTAAGGCGAAAGCTAGACCAACAAGGGTCTTTTGAAGCGACCGGGTCACAAGAAATTGTGCCCAACCAACATCCAGAGGAATCGATTGTTTTAGACCTTGGAGCGCAAGCTTTTGGTCTGGTTGAAACCTCCACCACTAATATTTCATCACCCACCATCGTACCGATTCATCCTTACGAGTGCCAAACAGTGTCGCACACAACAATGGAAACAAATGTTGTTACTCCTTCTGGGAATTCTTCAATTCCCACTACGGTTGTCACCACAGGAGAGTTTGCACCTCCTAACCCACCGTCACCGGTCCGAGCCACCATGGTCTTGACCGCCTCGGCATCGCATAGTGGTCCGATCCCGTCTTTGGCGGCGGCCACAACCCCTTTCACACCAAGTGTGACAGGCCCTCCGTTCTCATATGGGATGCCTAGTTCAGGTACAAGTCCTGTACTTTCCTACTCCACTTCACAAACTTTAGGTCTAGGGGTAGGGAGCTCTAACGCTCCTCTGTAAGGACACATGGGGGAACTCCTGCTCCTTTTAACGCTTTGCCTTACGGGGGAGTTCATATACCTCCTTCGTCCCCTTCACTCGGTGGCTCACATCAGCAAACCATCGGGCAACCTACACACGATAGTTTACTTGGAGCGGGGAGTCAAGGACCACCTTTGCATAATATGTCGGTAGGTTTGACACTGTTTTCTTTGTTCGGTGAGTTTGGTAACAACGCCTTCTCGTCAGCTACTTTCCCAACTGGGGGCAACCCCGGTTTCGGACAACCTATTCCTATGCAGGGTACTATTCCTGCACAGGGGGCACACCCAGGAACTTCTTCTGCAGCAGGGCCTTGGAATTCTTGGCAGGGATCAGTTCTCTCGTCAAGAAGGTTGATCTAGGGTAATTATTTTCATAATCAATGGAACCCCGGACAAAGCACTATGCCTATCCCCAACGGACCGACATGGAGCAATCCTTCCCAAAGTCCTTCGAATGTAATGCATGCCCAACCATCTATGTCCTATTTCATAAATCCGTCGATGATGTCTCCTCACACGCAAAATCCATATTCTGGCCATGGCCATGGTTTCTACTAGAATCCGGGCCAGCAGACAAAATTTTCTTGGCAACCTGGTGCCAGTCAAACTCCAGGCCCCTTTTTCCTAGGTTATCACCAACAACCCAAACTACCATTCCCGGAAACCTTGCATTTGCCAGACTTGACAAGGTTGTTGAATGACCCTATCTTTCACGATCCGCGTTGGCCTCCTATGCTGATGAAGTTGCCTTCGGACATCCCAAAGTTTGAGGTCAAGCCTAACTAAGATCCAGGAGATCATATGAATACCTTCCATCTTTGGTGCTCATCTAACTCGTTGAAAGATGACTCCGTACAGTTTCGATTGTTTCAATGTACTCTCATTGGGAGTGTCGCGTAATGGTACATTGAGCTCGACCGCTCAAGATACTCTTGCTCCGGTGAACTGGCGATGGCTTTCCTAAACCATTTCCAGTTGCCTGTGAGATACAACACTGGCACCGAATTGTTGGCCAATTTCTCAGAAACTAAAGCAGACCATATCTCTGATCCCATTCAAGAATGGAGACATAGAAAGAGTTTAATTAAGGTACCAGTCCCATCAGCATTCCTGCTCGAGTGGTTTCTTAAGTCTTTGGTCCCACAGTTGTCCAAAGACGTCACGACATCAAGAGTATTTTCCGAAGAAGATGCCATCATGAGATCTCAACAGCTTGAGCTAATCTATTCTCAGTCCAGTTTATTATACGAGATCTTTCCAGATGCACCATGCTCAATAATTGATAAAACCAGACAGAGAGTTGGACCACATGCCGATGGTATTTTTGGTTCAGCACAAACAAAGCCTGCTGAGAAACTAACGAATCAGTTGCAACAATTTTATATACAACACACAGCGGCCAGCCAAACTACTGCTTTGGATGCTCCCCCTACCAAAACGTCGGATGTACACACAGTGCAATCGACTAATCCAAAGGCCACCCAACATGTTGAAGGAAAGAAAAAACAACGAAAGAAGGGTAAGGGGGGTAAAAAACATACCGATAATGTTGACGGGGACAACACTGAGAAACGAAAGGCGAGGTATCCATGCGACCTGTGCGCGGAAGACCACCCAACCCATCTATGTCCTCGTCTTGCAGACGCCCAAAAGTTTGTGGCGCGGCAACAGCCTGCTGTGTTAACCAATCCTTTTCAACATGGGCAAAATCTAACTCAAGCCTCTGCAAGCATGGAAGGGGGCAGTCAAGGACCCTCTCCGTCTTAAACCAACCCCACATCCACGAATGTTTATATGGTGAAGGGTGATGCTTTTATATCGACTAGAGCACATGACTATAGTAAACCAAACACTTCTGAGAAGGGAAAAGAAGCCGAACTCCCATCTCTTCCTCTACAGATTGAGAAGACGTTGGGTGAAACAATGACATGCATCCCCAAAGGTGCATTCAAAAAAACTTCTCACAACCCAAACGCAAGGGCCGCCCAGAACTATTCTATGGTGGAAGATTTATCACAAACCCATTGTGCAATGTCCGCTTTGGAAGTCCTCCAAAGTTGCCATTCCCAGAGGAAAGCCTTGTTAACCTCTTTAGGATCTACCGAGACCTGTAATTCGGGTACAATCATGTTGTATACAACCGACCTAAAACCTCGTCTTCCTTACCACGTAGCGTTTCAGAGAGTAGTGGCTTATCCCATGAAAACTTTTACTCGGAATATCTTTCGCATGGTGGTTGATGAGGGAGCCTCGACATGCATTATGTCACTGACATGTTGGAAGGTTGTTGGCCAACCCGTTTTGTCTCTGTCACCTACTCTCCTCACTGCTTTTGACGGTTGTTCGTTCTGACCACATGGCATCATTCCCTCTTTCCCCATGTGGTTAGGAGGGAAGACCGTGTGTGTCGAGGTAGAGGTAGTCAATGCTCCCCTCGACTATAACCTCTTGTTAGGAAGGAGTTGGACTTATGCCATGCAAGTTGTGGTTGCTACAGTTTTTCGTGTCTTATTGTTTCCACACGAGGGTTCGATAGTGACCATCGATCAATTATCTTTCTCCAGACCTAACCCTTCATTGGGGGCATCCAAGGTCCCGATGATCGATAATCCTCAACCAGGTGTAGTCAACGTAGGGGTTGGTTTGTGCCCATCTTTGATGGGTACCTTCAATTACCCGCCCCCTCAAGGCGATATCAAGTTTATATTCAATCACCATAAGGTTGAGATTTTTCAAGTTTCGTCGTTCCGCATGACTTACTTCGACGATATGTGGATACTTCCTTCCCCATCGGCCACGATGGATGGGACAGGGCACCCGAGCATGTCCATTCCCTTGTCCACAGCTGAAGTAGCGTACTCTTTAGTCCAGCAAGCTTCAGCACACACTGATCCAACTCCCGCACAAGAGTTTGATCCACTTCTGGATCCTATTTGGGCTCAGGGTTCTCTTTCTCACACTGATTCATTAGACTTAGTCTTGCCCACTGATGAAGCTATAATTGAGGCAATGACTAGTCCGAACAAACTCTGAGAAGATCTTCATCACAGATCATACTTCCTCCCAACGTTAAGCAGAATTGAAGCTGGAGAATTCACCTTGACTATGATGGGAGATAGGTCTTGTCCCATTCCCTTAGCTACACACGAGGTTTATGCTAAGGGTAATATGGCAACTATTGTTGAAACCTTACCGATCAATATCTCCCGAAACCCTGGCGTTGTGGAGAATGTTTTCGTCGGAGCTGATTTCTCCCCCGGAGAGATTCAAACCTACACAAATCTTTTTAAAGAATTCTGCGACGTTTTTGCCTGGTCTTACGAGGAAATGCCAGGCATCGATCCAAAAATAGTTGAACATGAAATCACAACGTATCCAGATGCCAAGCCTATCCAGCAGAAGCTTCATTTAGTTAACCCCAAGAAAGCAGCAGCCATTAAGGTTGAGGTTGAGAAACTGCTCAAAGAAGGTTTTATCTACCCTATCCATTTGACCCAATGGGTGTCAAACCCCATGCCGGTCAATAAAAAACAAGGCACAATTTGTGTATGTACAGACTTCTGTGATTTGAACAAGGCCTGTCCCAAAGATAATTTTCGCACACCATTCATCGACCAGATAATTGATGAATGTGTGGTTTGCGAGGCCTTCTCTTTCATGGATGATTTTTTGGGATATAATCAAATACAAATCAAACTCGAAGACCAACACAAAATGACATTCATCTGTCCATGGGGTACATTCGCATATCGTAAGATGCCTTTTGGTCTCTAAAATGCTGGAGCCACCTTTCAGCGGGCCATGTCTTTTTCTTTCCATGACCTCAAGCATATAGTCGAGGCCTATTTAGATGATTTAACATCTCGATCTTGCAAGAGAACAGATCATCCCACACACTTCCAACTTATCTTTGAGCGTTGTCGCTACTTCCGGATTCGCTTGAACCCAATCAAGTGAAACTTTTGCGTAACATCAGGACAATTTTTAGGTTTCATCGTGTCAGCAACAGGGATCATGGTCGATCCTCTCAAGGTTGAGGCAATAATTCAGTTTCCCCCCCCACGCACAATCCTTCAACTTCAAAGTCTCCAGGGAAAGGAAAATTTTCTAAGACGCTTTATCGCTAACTACGCTGAGATCACCAAGGGCTTTATGCACTTACTTAAAAAATACGTTCCTTTTTATTGAGATGATGCCGCTCAACGCTCTTTTGCTGCATTAAAACATGCACTCACAACTGCCCCTCTGCTCCAACCACCTAACTATAACAAGTATTTCTTATTATATCTAGTTGCAACAGAGTCAACCATTGGCATGGTCTTAGTTCAAGAAGATGACTTGTTCTCAGAATATGTTATCTATTACCTGAGCTGAGGCCTCATGGGACTGGAACTCAACTATTCTCATATCGAAAAGCTTGCATTGGTAGCAGTCCATGCTATTCAACGGTTCCGTCATTATGTTATGTTTCACAAGACCACCGTCATTGCTGTCGTGAATCCATTTCAGTACATGTTGACACGACGGGTAATAGGCGGAAAAATCAGTAGATGGATAGTCATCCTCTAGAAGTTTGACTTAGATTTCATTTCAGCAAAGTCCAAAAAGTCATTGGTCTTCGCAGAACTTATTTCAGAACTTTCGGTTGAGTCAAGTGCTCTTGTGCCCGAAGAGTCGCTTATCAGAGGAGATATGTTTTTGATCACCTCTTCGGATCCTTGGTACGGAGATATACTTATCTATCTCCAGACTTTGAAGTGCCTCACCACTGCTTCTCGTGATGAGCGTCGATGCATATGCCATCAAGCTAAGAATTATCTCATACTCAATGATACATTGTATCAGAGAGGTGTAGACTACATCCTATGCCAATGTCTCACTCACGAAGAAGCAGTTATCGTGCTTAACGATTTCCATACTGGATCTTGTGGCGGTCATTTTTCTGGGTTGGAAACAACCCAAAATATTCTATGAGCAGGTTACTTCTGGCCGACACTTATCAAAGATTGTATAGAATCGGTCAAGAAGTGCCACCCGTGCCAAATCTTCTCTCAGAAGATGAGGGCAGATCCCGCTCCCATGTTTCCTATCATCATAGTTGGTCCATTCACCAAGTGGGGAATTGATTACACTACATGCAACCCTCCTTCAGCAAGGGAGCACCGCTATATCATCGTAGTTGTAGACTACTTCACGAAGTGGGTTGAGGCTATGCCAACGTTTAAATATGATGGAGAGACTGGAGCTCTCTTTTTATTCAACCAGATAATAGCAAGGTTCAGCGTCCCAAGAGAGATTTTCATTGACCATGGCAGTCACTTTCAGAACCAGATGATGACTGAGTTAACGTTAAAGCTTGGGTTACGGCAGGAACATTCGTCACCCTACTACCCCCAAGCAAATGGTCAGGTGGAAGCTGTGAACAAAACTCTTAAGACCATTCTACAGCGAACGATCAACTCAGCCAAGTCAAATTGGCATTTGATGTTATACTCAGCATTATGGGCTTACTGAACATCTATTAAGACTGCAACCAGTTTCTCACCTTTCCAACTCATTTATGGGCTGGAGGTAGTGTTGCCTATCGAATGTCAGATCCCATCTCTAAAGTTGGCAGTACAGTTATTTCCAGACACTTCTCCACTTGAAGAACGGTTACTATACCTTGAGCAGCTCAATGAGTAGCTTCGTGATGTGGCCTTGGCCAACAAGGCTCACAAACATAAGGTCAAGTGTCAGTATGATAGGTCCATTCGTCCTCGGATTTTCTCTGAAGGTGACCTTGTCTTGGTCTATGACCAAGATAAGGACCCCTTGGGGGAAGGAAAATTCAAACCCATGTGGTTTGGACCTTTCATCATAAAAGAGGTTTTAAAAAAGGGCGCTTATCATCTGGTTGACTTTGAAGGGAATGCTTTGGCGGAGCCTAGAAATGGGCTCTACCTCAAGAAGTATTACTCATAGGCAGGTCACTGTGGGTAAATTTTTGTAACATATGTATAGTCTTTGTACTATTACTTTTTAGTTTCGTTTAGCGTTATGGACATGTCGTTGATGTTATCTTTCGTCACTGTGGCAGATGTCAAGTGATTCTGAGGTGTTCGTTGGGTATGCAGATGGTGCTAGACGGCACACTCAGAGGCTTGCCTCTGCAGCTTGGGTAATATTTACACATCAAGGCCAGTTATTATCTTCCGGAGGTATATGCTTAGGTGACACCACCAACAATGTCGTCGAGTATAGTGCAGTTATTGAGTTGCTTCGTGATGCTTTTTCATTTGGTATCTCTCACCTCTGAGTCTATCTCGATGCTCAGTTGGTTGTGTCTCAGTTAAACAGAGTATATCGGGTTCATGATCCAACTTTACACCGACGATTCCTTAGGGTACGTCTCTTAGAACGAAACTTTGATTATATTACATATTTTCATGTTCCTAGGAGATTAAACCAAGTTACAGATACTCTAGCTAATCAAATTTTAGATTGGCATCTTGCACACATATGAAAGAACATTCACATAAACATGTAAATACATTTTTTGCACACATGATCCATAAGACACAAAAGAAAAAAAATAAAAACATATATAATATCATAAAGTAACCAGAGTACATAGATGGATGCAAGCGCCTAAAAAAATATGACCAATAACGAGCCACAGGGATTATGCCCTCAAAAAATATATACAAGTAGTGCTCATGGCACGTAAAAATGTCTAGCTAAGGCCAGGGCATGTGGGCCCTGTTATACTGATCCACAACGTTGGTTGAACGCCGAAACAACCGGACCCAGGTCCATGGTGCCCCCACTACATGAGGCTGCATAGATGGTGGCAGGTCCTCAATCTCTGCCATCGGAACCGTGCGAGTCAGCACAGTAAAGTTCTGCTCGACTCGTCTCAATACCCTCTCATCCTCCCTGGCTGAAAGATCTCCTGCTACTGTTGGTCCCCCTGCGGCGGCAGATGCGGCCCCTGGCCGAGGACGATGTTTGTTCCTCACATAGTCAACCAGTCGCACTGGTCCCACATCTACACACAACGAACACATATCCGTCAAATACTCTAGTATAACAAAAGAAATGATATATATAACGAAAACAACATAAAAATTACATATGTTTAACAAAACAAAAACTACAAAGGTGGATACTTACTCATCTCCCCTCGCTCCTCACCAGGAGGTATTGGTATCTCAGGGTCTCTCGAGAAATCAATCCCGGCATAGGGTTAATCCTCTATAAACGCGAAGAAGTCATCATCGAAGGACTCATTGGTCCTTCCGCCACCCTATCGCGGCAGTAATACTGCCCATCTAAACACAGCAGGAAGAGAGGCCTAATGTCCTTGTACCACTACTCGAGGACTAAAACTCGAAACTCTCTCAAAAACAAACAAACACAGAATGGTCCCGAACCCGAAGTTCCTATGTGTCCGCAAACGACAATCTTTCAACTGCCTTTTCATACACTCAAGCAATGTAGTACTCCAATCAAAAAATTGTGCATTTAAGCACTGAACTGCACAGTTCATCTGTGCACGGGATGCCTAATGTAGAGCCACAGAACCAGTAATTCACCGAATAAGCAATACTATCACCTTCAGCGATAAGTCAGTGATCTTGCTTATGGGCACCTCCGTGCTCGAGCGATCTGTATCATCTACATAGTATAGACCTATCAATTCCACTATGTTATGCGGCCCTGCAGGAAAAGTCCGGAAATTGATTGGTTCCCCTCTCCTGGAGAGGCCAGTCAAAAAGTAAATGTCCTCGGTCGTGGGCACCAGTGACTACCCCTCTAACATGAATGCCTCTGCATCTGGATGCCAGTAGTCAACCAAGGCATTCAGTAGCCTAGGTTGTGCCCACATAAAAGGACATAGGAAAAACTTGAGTAACCCACATTGCATCAAAGTAGCCACAGCATTGTGGTCTTCCCCGACCAACTCACTAACTTCTTCATGCTCTCTTTCTCTCCAGTGGACATACATCCTGCAAAACACCAAGGTTTAGGAGGGTTAACCCTTTCTTTTTAAGCCTTTTTCATTCAATAAGGGGGTCCACGCATGTTGTAATGGCGACAGTCACGTGTACACGCGTGTAGAGTTTACTATGCCCGAATGTACACGCGACCTGTCCTGAGACAACCAGCGTGGACCTAGGACTGACCTTTTAAAGGTCGACACCCCCCTAAAAAATGAAACCCAATGAAAAAATAAAGACTTAAAATGCAAGATAAGAGAGTTTGTACTTACTTGGTCCAGACAGAAGTTTGTTTCGTCCACTGTAGCTCCCGGAATCACCGCTTTTGACAAAGGGGGTCTTTTGTCTTCAAAGTCAATTTTCAAATCAGCAATGGTGATAATGAGCTGCCAGCTTCTATTTCTAGACTTTGTGGCCTATTTTTGTCACTTTTTTGGCCTCCCTTATCATTTTCTTTATACCAAAAACCATTTGGGGTGATTCAGGAATTGCATAAGAGGGATATGATGGGTATTGGGACAATTTTTTGGAGTTTTGGATAATTTTCGATGGTCCGTGAAAAAAAAAAATCCGATGATCAACTTCAGCATATAGGTTAGGTTTCTACCCTGACTTTTGTATCTCATTGTCTTTTTCCTTTGCCATAGGATCGATCCCATCAGGTTGTGAGACAGAACCATCATAGTTGTTTTAGAAGTGTCACGACTTGGTGGTAGAGCTTACCGGAACATGGATGCCCTAGGTAGATCCTGGTTGCATTATGGTATCTATGTTGTCTTTAATCACTGTAGGCTCAGGAGTCCTTGTGGTTTTTCCTGATTACGAGTTCGAGCCTCATTTGCACGATTCCTTTTCGCTCTTGACCTCACCCTCAGGACTCCCAAAAGATGTAATGGGTCTTCTTTTAATCCCTTTTAAGACCCTCTAAACATGAAAATATTGCCGAGTGATCTTGTGGCCTTTCACGCTCGTTAAACTGAAATTTGAAGTCACATCTGTCCGACGGTAGTTTACCCCTTTTTCGGTCTGAACGGTCAACTGTACGAACAAAGGTATACTCTATGGAACTTCAGTTCTTTAGAAGAGTACTCTCAGGTATAAGTTTATCCCTTTTTCAGGCCTGAGGGACTAAACTTACAAAAAAGGAACCCCCACGGAGTCCATAGTTAAGCTCTTTTCAGACTCCCTAAAAGTGAAAAGATAGTCGAGTGACCTTATTCTTTCACACTTGTTAAAATGGTCCAGAAGAACATTCCTGACGGAGTCCATAGTTAAGTTTTTTTCAGACTCCTTAAAAATGAAAAAATGACCGAGTAATCTTGTTCTTATCACACTCGTTAAAATGGTTTTGAATAGACGTCTTGTCGGTGCTAGTTTACCCCTTTTTCGAACCGACTAGACTATCTTCGAAAAAGGTACCCCAATGGAGTCTCCTTTTATGATTTTTCAGACTCTCTAAATATGAAAAACCACCAAGCTTACCTTCTCTGGACTCGTTAAACTTACATCGAAGGACGTTACCATTGTGTGTTTTGTTAACCGCATTTGCATACCTTATACGCCAGCCTTGTAGCACTTTGCTTCTGCGTCTTAACACCCTTGGCCCTTGGAGGACTTTTCCCGAGTATCTTTATTATGAACATCAGTCTTGTCCTTGCGCCTTGAACTTGTATGTTTGTAGCACTCGTTCCTCCATTGTAATGCAACATTCCTTTATTCTTTTTCCAAAATCATTGAAAAAGACAAAAAAATCAAATATACCCCAAAAAGAGGAAGGGAATAGTATTTTCTTTATTGGCAGCATAATGAGTCGCCCTTGGATAAAGCACATATGTCCATTTGTTCGTCAAACTATGGGATATAGTACGACCTTAGGAAGATTTTCTTGCTACATAGAGTTGTGTCCTCCTCCATTTGGTTATTCTTCCAAACATATGGAGAGTTTGCGTTGCCTCCTGCTTCGTGAAATTATGATTAATGCCATGCTGCCTAAGTCTCATCATTTGTCGTGTTGTTGTCCAAGGGAAGTTTCTACCAAGCCTGAGTCGACCCCTCTGCAATTTGTCTCTTTCCCTCATACCCGGCCATCTTGAATGTCCAATCAAGTCCTTGTTCGAAATCAATGAAGCCTTCAGTTTGATCATCAAGATTATCTAGTCCATGACCGACGAGCCATCGAAGACCTCTAGGTAGTGAAGTCATACACTCATATTACACTCCTACCTTGAGTTTTGAAAAATTTGAAGTTGTTGTTCAAGCTTTGAAGATCTCATCTCCAGCCATCAGGCCGTATCAACTTCTAGAAGATGGATACTCTATATGTATATCTTTTTTATTTCGAGATGTAGCTTCGCTGTGTATTGTTCGCGGCTACACTTTATATAGTTATTTGACATGGATCTATAGTGTATTTGATTGGTAGCCATGATTCTGTTTTATCCCGAGCATGGGTATGCCCACCTCGGTGAGACATTTGTTATTTTGCAGATGGTGCCTCGCGGTTCCTAGTCCCTGGGCTCACTTGTTCGGCACATCAGTAAATATTGGTAATGTATTTCGGCCATCAGATGCTCTTCTGACCTCACACATTAGGAAATGCATGTGTAGTTTGTTTCTTGTTTTGTATGCAGGTCAGCCTTGGGAGGAGAGTTGCCAACAAGCGGTCAAGCGTGAAGAAGGATCGACATCGACCATCTGAAACAAGGTATGTTGGTCTAACCATGTATTCACTAAAAATAAATGGGGATTAAGTCTAGGAACGAAGGTAGAAAGTAGGTTTCTTTTGGTCATATCTGCATGCATAATATAACCCTATTTGCTAGTTCGTAGGGGGATTTCCCACCACAAGGGAATAGTATCTTCTTTATTGGTAGCATAATGAGTCGCCCTTGGATAAAGCACATCTGTCCGTTTGTTCGTCAAACTATGGGATGTAGTATGACCTTAGGAAGCTTTTCTCGCTACATAGAGTTGTGTCCTCCTCCGTTTGGTTATTCTTCCAAACATATGGAGAGTTTGTGTTGCCTCCTGCTTCGTGAACTTATGATTAATGCCATGCTACCTAAGTCTCATCATTTGTCATGCTATTTTCCAAGGAAAGTTTCTACCAAGCCTGAGTCAGTCCCTCTGCAATTTGTCTCTTGCCCTCATACCTGGTCATCCTGAATGTCCAATCAAGTCCTTGTTCGAAATCAATGAAGCCTTCAGTTTGATCATCAAGATTATTTAGTCCATGACCGACGAGTCATCGAAGACCTCTAGGTAGTGAAGTCGTACACTCATATTACACTCCTACCTTGAGTTTTGAAAATTTTGAAGTTGTTGCTCGAGCTCTGAAGATCTCATCTCCAGCCAGCAAGTTGTATCAGCTTCTAGAAGATGGATACTCTATATGTATATCTTTTTGATTTCGAGATGTGGCTCTGATATGTATTGTTCGTGGCTACACTTTATATAGTTATTTGACATGGATATATAGTGTATTTGATTGGTAGCCATGATTCTATTTTATCCCGAGCATGGGTATGCCCGCCTCGGTGAGACATTTGTTATTTTGCAGATGGTGCCTCCTGGTTCCTGGTCCCTGGGCTCACTTGTTCAGCACATCAGTAAAGATTGGTAATGTATTTCGGCCATCATATGCTCTTCTGACCTCACACATTAGGGGGCATATGTTATAACCCTAATTTGCACCATAATTGATTTTAGGGGCTAAATTTCACTCATGGGCTAATTTTCCATGGTTTTTCCAAAAACGAAATTCACTATTTTAAAAATGATTCACCAAAATTCTATAGGATAAAATTATTTTACCTTAAAAATCGCCAAAATTTTATAAAAACTATATAAAATCCTTAGAAATTTGAATATTTTTATAAAAATATCTCCAAACATTTATAGTTGGCATATGAAGGATTAGTAAGATTCGCGAAGGTTTCTATATTTTAAAATAAATTTCCATCCTTAAAATCATCCTTGATTTACACCATACATGCTTACCTGGCATCAGGCCATCTCAGATCCCTTCTTTTCCAAAGCACTGCTGAACAACTCTTTAGAAAACCTCTTTTATAAGGTCCCACGTGCCCTACTATACTACTGAACGTGTGTACACGCTAGCTGACCTAAAACAGCCCGCGTGGACCGACAAAAGCACGAAAAAAGGGAAGTTGTCGATGGAACACACAGCTTTGGGTGAGTTAACTGAAACTCCCGGCCATGCATGGCCGAGGGTTCGTCCAAATACCTAGCTTCTTCTAGCCTATAAAAGAAGGGTTAGGGGTCCTATTTGGAAGAGGAGAATAAGAGTAAAGAAACTATGCCCAATTGCACATTCCCATTGTCCCAACCCTTTAGCCATCCTTGTGCAAGAAGAGATACAAAGCAAAGAAGTTGGAGGACATTTGAAGAGGAGTCCAAGATTAGGATTCGCGGAGCAGTGGCCGGTCTCGACATTGTAAGTTGATTCATTAAAGTTGATAATAAAGAAATGTTTTTCCTGTCCCACTATATGAGTTCTTCATAGTTCAGTAAATATATGTTTGAATCTCTAACCCATTAGTTTGTAGGTAAAATGCATGTGTAGTTTGTTGCTTGTTTTGTATGCAGGCCAGCCTTGGGAGGAGAGCTGCCAACAAGCGGTCAAGCGTGAAAAAGGATCGACATCGACCATCTGGAATAAGGTATGTTGGTCTAACCATGTATTCACTGAAAAGAAATGGGGATTAAGTCTAGGGACGAAGGTAGAAAGTAGGTTTATTTTGGTCATATCTGCATGCATAATATAACCCTATTTGCTAGTCTGTAGGAGGATTTCCCACCACAACATGACCATGTGTTTTTGAAAGTAAAAACCAGATGCACTTCCCTGAAGTTGGGAAATTGTTCTAAGTTGGTAGCATGCCACTATGGGCCATTTGAAATCCTAGAGAGGATTGGTCCTGTCGCATATATGCTTGCATTGTCTGCATCATTGTGTATTCATAATTTTTTCCATGTATCATTTCTTAAAAAGTATGTACATGATGTTAATCATATTATTGATTAGAATGTGAATCAAGTGGAGCCAGAAAGTGATTTTCGAGTGCGACTAGTTTTCATATTGGATCAAAAAATCAAATATCTATGGAATCGAGCCATGAAGATGGTAAAGGTCCAATAGAATTGGTATGGTTTGTGGATGCAACTTGGGAGTGTGAGGAAGTTATGCGGGTAGAGTATCCACATCTTTTTGAATATTTTTGAAATTTATATGTACACATATATATAATGCACTGAGAACATTGCATAAATAAGGGGGAGGGGAATGTAATGTCCCTAATCCGAAACCCTTTGTAATTGTACATATAGGTTAGTGAGTCATTGGTACCAATTTTAAATGTAAATGTACATGTAGGCTAGTGAGTCGTTCACACCAAGTTTTGGTTTTGTGTGCACCTGAATAGTGCATGAGAATTGTTATCAAAGAAAATGTTTGTACATTTCATAGTGATGCACGCACCTAGGTAAGTGCGTGTAGTTGCACATCAAAGGAAGGGTGCACACATTTCACAGTGTTGTGTGCACTTGAGTAAGTGTGCAAAGATTACCTGGAAGTGCACATCAAACCGAGTTATATATATCTAAATATATATATCTAAATATATATATATATATATATATATATATATATATATATATATACATGTATTTGAGGCTGGAGAGCTTGTGTGGTTATGAGGTTGGTGAGCCACGACGCAAATAGGCCAGTGCACCTATCCTTGTAAAGTGTATTCATACTCAAGTTATTAATATTATCACATCACTGCGCATAGAGATATCAGATGAAAAGAGACAGGGGGCTAACTTCACCAAAAAAGTAAAAAAGGGTGAACTTAAGTTCTAGGGAATATTTTAGTAATGTTTCTGAAAAATGTAATTTATGGATATTTATTTATCCTAAGTTCCTGAGGGATGGGAACGAGTCACCAAGTGGATAAAGTTAGTTCTAAATCTAACAAGTGTCCAATTTAAGGAATGCAATTTATATTGTTGGCCTTAGTGTATTTCGGGGGGATTGATTCATTTTCTCATGTGCAGAAGGGGTCAGACCATCGGAGAAAGGACGACTATTACCTTATCTACAGAGAAGATCTTGTAAGGGGTTTTTGTTTTGTAACTAATTTTTTTTTGTCGAAAAGGTGGATTGTCGGGCCTATGATAAGTCTCTCTAGGTGATATATGTGTCTTCTAAGAGGCGAGTTGTCAGGCCTGTGACCATTCTCTCCATGTGAGATTTTTGTTAGGAATTTTTCCCTCGTTCGCTAGCATTAGTTGCAGGGCTCTGAGACTTCCTATCTAGCCTATTGTTGGAACCCTGGAAGGAAAGTTGGGAAGTCGAGGGACTACTTAGCAGAGAAGGGTGACACACTTCCTTGGGTTTGAAAGGCATGTGGGTAATGAGAGACTATAGTCTAGTTGCAGCAGTGGTAGCTTGGGCTAATCAATTATGTTGATTATTAGACCATAGCATGGCATTAGGAACCTTTTTTTCCCTGGTGGAGTTAATCCCCAGCTAGAGGGTGACCTGTTGCTGAAAGTATATGAGAAACATAGTTTATGGTTGGGAGGAACATCTGAGTTCTACGTTCAGTTGGTGACTTTTCATAAAAGATAAGTTTCTTTATGTGCTTGTCTCATTTACTCTATGTTGATTATCTTTGTTTAACATGGGTTTTATTCTTGTATGTTGTTTGATATAAGTAATTGTTGTTATTCTATATAATGTTGTTTGTACATGTAAGTGTGGTGTTGATAGTCAATATTTGTAGTCGTGCATGAGTATGATAGTTGTTGTTAGTTTTCCCATTAAGTTAACCTTATGATAATGGTCATGAGTCTTTGAGGGAATGTTAGAATGGTCATGTGTGCAGGGAAATACTTTGTGTGCATTGGAGGCTGGATTGGCTTGTGTGCACACGGAAGCAGTTCACACACATAAGGAAAACATAATTAGCATGTGACGCCCTAATGGTTGCGCGCTCAGGAGAGATCACATGTTTAGAATGGATTAATTACACACACAATAATGTTGTGTTCTTAGTATGCTTGTGTGCGTAATTCTTTTGTGTTACTTTCATTGTTATAAGTTGTTTCAAATGAGGAAATTTGTGTGGCTTGACTCAGCTTTGGGTTGAGAGCATTACTTCAAGTAATTTTGTGCAGACTAATGTTATAGAGTATAATCCATGCACTAGATTTTGTAGTAGCAGTGCTCAGTAGAAAGTTGGGTAATGTTATTGTATGGTATTAGAAGCAGTTTGGTAATGGTAATGCTATAGTATGGTATCAAAGCAGTTTGGTAACAAGAACGTTACACTATTAAATGTGCTCATTTCCAATAGGTGTATGGATATCAACCTAATTAACTTCCACTTAAATTTTCCATTAAATTATTTAATATATAATTAATTGCTACAATAAATAGCTTGAGTGGGCCTAAGTGTTAAGAACATGTGTTTCTTGTTTAGAGGTCATAGGTTCAAATCTAGAGAAGTTAGGGTATGTACACTTGTGTTGTCCAAATATTATTCATAGGCCAAAAGAAACAATAATTTTTTTTATAATATTTGAAATGCTTTTATGAAATACGGTATTGGCTAATAAGTTGAAAGTATTATTTTCTAGCTCTGACACAATACAATTAGTTTGGGTAAACAAACCCCAAGTTAAAATGAGATGTATGATGCATGCTCTAAAAAAATAATGAATAGCAGGTGGGATGGATAGATAGGAGAATATGATGCATGCTTATTTGGAATCAATGTTGAGACTAGAAGAGTGAAGCCATGAAAAGCCAATCCATTTTGTCCATTGTGACCACTAGAATCCCATTAAGAAGATCATGAACCGAATAAAACCTAATGCAAATTCTGCAACCCGTCCATAAAAAACAAATTCCTGGTGGTTTCTCTATTCTGGTTGGTTTTTGTGTCCTTTATATGCTACCTAATAACAATAGTTCCATAAGCTTCTTGAAAACCTAATACCATGCAATATTATTTCAATGGTGGAATAAATAGAGCATACGGGGTATGCATATGGTTCATATTAAGATTACAATCATAGTATTACACTTTAGCATCATGCCCAAATCGTGAGTATGTTGTGTATCTTCCATATTTCTTTTATCTTGCAAAATCATCAAATTATTATGCATTCTTTGTAGCATAGTCATGATATGAAGCCAAATATGACATAGAAGAACTGGGAAATCATGTACTTCTATAAACCAAATTTATTATTTGAGGAATCATTCTCCAACCATGAGTGTAATCATGACCTTTGCTTGAAATAAACAAATTCCCCACTACCACACCCACGACATCAATGAGAATCATAGTTTGACAGTAACACACTTGACGATACTCTAACTCATCATTTGAAAGCTAATTTAATGACAATATGGTCATCCATTATAGTAGAATTTATATACAATATTGAAGAATATTGCTCTAAGGAAGTTTGTTAGGAAAACATTGGACCATAAAGGTCCTCAAAGAAATTCCAGGAAAATCACTAATGAATGAATTGCTTTGGGTTTGTTTTCATGAGCATTGACCTTTTCCAAGAGAATTTTTAGAGATGGACCTTGAGGTTTTGAAAGGTTATAGACATAAAACATGTTATATCAAGGCTTTTAAAGTATTTATGGGAAATTTGTTTGGTGTTTAAGTTTTGTCCATATTTTTTTTTTTTAAAGAGACTGAAGATGTATATTACATAAAGGGTGTTGTGCCTAGGTGAAACAACATTCAAAGATTAAAAAAATGGGCTCATTGTTGATTGAGTCCTCTGTTGGTGTTTTATCATCAAAGAGATTATGTATCTCCTTATACAATCCAGTGATTGTATTACTATAAAAAATTTCATATTAGCCAAGAAAAAATATACATAGGACATGCATAATTCAAACTTATGATTCGTTGTTGGGAGTTTCCAAATTTTTCTCATGAATGGGCTCATCATCCTCGATCTCCAATGGAACAATTTCTTGATTTCCTTGAATTTCTCCCAAATTTTCTACCTGTATTTCTAAAATGACATGGTTGATTGAACCTGTGTTTGACTACAGGGGTAATATTGGGCCTCTAAATTGATGTTTTCCTTATTCCAATGCATCCACGCACTAAGAAAGTTTCATCATTGTTTTCTCCAAATCCCTATAGTGTTTTCTTTCTTGCACTTTATCTTTCTCTAACATCTCAATTTTTTGAAGTAGAGACACATTTGTTTGTTCCTGATTGGCTGCTATTCTAGACAATTGAGTGTAATTCAACCTGCTTCCTTCGGCCATGTCTTCATGCCTGCATAGAATGCTCTTAATACCTATCCATGAAGGGTCATTGTCATTAATGAGGCTCCCAGGAGGGGAGGGGAGGGAAAATACCAACTGCACTTGAACCAAAAAGTAGACTTAGACCACCTATACCTATATGAAAATCCTTTCTTACATGATTGGAATCCCAAGTTTTTCATGCCACGGTCAAATTTATTTTGTACAATATGGAATATGTAGGATTCTTTACTAAGATAAGCTAATTTTGTTGTTATTAAACCCAAATATATACCAAAAGAGTCTCCACAAAGAGCAGGAACAAGATTTTGGAACTGTGGTTTGTGGCTCTTAGTGCCAAGAATTCGTTGTGGAATCAATAAGCAGAGTGAAGCATTGGCGCATTTCAAAGAAGGAGAAAAAGATGGAAGCTCGAGAATACAAAGGCCCCTTGAAGAGCCCGAGAAACTAGAGTGGAAAAGGAAAACCAAGGGGTTCGAAAACTATTCAAGAAACTAGATAAAAGGGTGAATTTCAAATTGGATAATAATGGATATTATTTGAGTAAAACTCCGTGCTATTTTTTTAATTATTATATTTATTTTTAATGATAATACTCAATATTATTAAATATATTTATTTGATCAAAATTGTTTGTTATTATTTTAATTATTTCTTTTGAAGTATATTATTCGATATGATAAATTCAATTATTTTAAAATTTAAATATTATAATCTAAAATAATTGAATAAATAGAAAAAAATATTTTCTAACTATATTTTCTTCTCATATAATAAATAACATATTTGATAAAAAATTAAACTATAAAACTTTTTTCTTCTCATATCATATCTAACATTAAAATTAAACTATAAAACTTAAAACTTTGTTGTCGAAAATTTTAACATTTTAAAACGAACCAAATTCTAAAATGTTACAACCTATGTAAAACAAGAGTTTGCAACGACATTATACCTATCTCCATGAGGGCCTAGCTGTTAGGGGAGACCGATATGTGTCTGGGAAAAATAAATTTATGATCAAGAAAGAATGTTGTAATTCATAAATCTTTAGTGGTTCGAACAGAGCTTCTGTAAAAGCTGCAAAGTTGTCCACTTGGGAGCTCTAATGAAATGTTACTTATGCATGTAAAAACTAACATGACTTAATCAATGTCATTAAAAAAGTACTTAATATCCATCAGTAAATTTTAGCAAAATTAAGTTGAATTCAAACCACTATTGAAATTTCTTGTGTAATACATGTTCGAAATTCCAATAGTATTATCAGCTACCACATTTCAATTGGCATTTTCGTTCCCTTTATTTATATTGTAGTAAATATTGAAGAAATCACGTGAAAGAAAATCACTCTTTCTTGTTGTTTACCTTGATTTTTTCGATCAATATGTGTGGCAATTCCGTGGTAATGATGCATATCGAGCTTGCTTTACCAAGAGTTCTATATTTTACACCCCTAAAAAAACATTATAGTTAATAGAGTGATAATAGAGTGAGAGGGTCAACAAACCACTAGGCTTGGGTGATTGTCCTGTAAAAATAAATATCAATTATAACACTATTACAACAAGAGACTAGATAAATATCAATTATAACACTATTACAACAAGAGACTACAAGGACCTTGATAAAACAAGCATGAAATCCATGCCAAGTAGCTATGGCATATGCTCAACACAAAAGCTTTTCAAAAGGGACTAAGCTATTTAGTACATAATTAATTATTTCATTATTGATCTTCCTCTAGGGATTTCATTATTCATGGGTAATTCCTAGTTTAAGAGGACTTGGTGTTTAAAAATTGTTTTATTTTAATGCTTAATCCTCATACCATGCCATACTCCCATCATTGTATGTGGTCCAACATCTGTGTGCATCATCTTTATTTTGTAGTGTTCCCATCCAATGATCTTGGTCACATGACAAGTTTCCAAATTATGGCCCTCGAAGATCATATCCCCATAACAACAGCTAAATAAGTCTCTCGAAAAAGACCAGAATTTAATAAAATTCATGTGTAGGTCCGAATATAAAAAATACAATGGAAACAACGAGAATAATCACATAGAATTTATAATATATTTATTTTTATAACATAAAATAAAATACAATTTTACATATTTATAAACAACATTAAAGCACGTGTATTTTACCTAAAGAAAGTGCAAGAAAAATTATCCACCCATCCGTAGGTATATAGTGTAGATACCACCCCAAGTGAAGACATTGGAATAAAGGAAAAATGTTGTAGGATTCTCTCTCCCTCAAATCAACCCATTTTCTCTCAAACTCAACCAATTTTATCACCACAGAGTATTACAAGAATTTCATCCATTGATTAACAACATGGGAAGTCTCTTCCACTACCCCATAAAGCATAAGGAACATCTAACCCTTCTCCTCTCCATAGTTCCTTGGAGATATTCATCCCTCTAGTCCTCTTGATTGTGGGTTAAAAAACCCTAATATGTTTATACTTTTCAGAGTTTCTTACAACATCAATATGTGGTTCTCAAGCATCCAAAGAGTAGTAAATGCACAATGGTTAAATGTTTCCTAATTTTCCAATCCTTTATGCTCACCTATAGCCATCACTACTTCATTAAATATCTACAATTTTCTCTTAACAATGAAGATTTTAGCGAATTTACAGAATTTTCGTGGACAACAATAGAGAACACAACATGAATAACTTAGAGAGTGAATGTGAGAATGTTGGAACGAATGCTAAACTGAATGGGAATGAAAGCATTGGTAAAATAATGGCTAACAGTACTTCCAGCTATAGGTATGAAAGACTATTATATCCCCATAAGGATTTGTACTCAGTGCATGCTCCCATTGGTATGTTTTAAACACTTCTTCACTAAAAAAAAAACTTTTCCATCTAACACGTTTATCTATTTATTTTATTATTATTACGTTTTTTCTCATATGCCAAAATATAAATATAAATATAAATAGTGTTTTAATCATGCTTCCATGATTATAAAAATACTTGAACTTCTTATGAGTGTTTTTCCATTAAAATGAACCTTTTATCAATTAATCCTTCAACCACATACAATATACTCTCTTTACTTCTTGGTGATGGGTAGAAACATAAGATATTAATCCCTAACTCTCTTTTTCTATGTAACACCCCCATTTATAATCCCTTTTTTAGCAGTTTGTAATTTAATATGACATATGGTTGCATGCTCGAATATGTAAATTTTAAACATTGTATATGATTGAAATAATAAAATAAATGTGACACTGGTTGCGGGTGGACACAGACATAGTAATTGGGGGATAAGTTTTCACAAGAGAGGGCAATGTCTAGGAATGTCTAAGAAAGGGGTCCAAGGGCGGGGGAGGGGAATTCTTCATGGGTATTAATTCCAACCCACTTTACTAAAATTAATACTTTGAGTGAACCTTTCTACTTTTATTTTGAGTGTATGATAGCCCAATCATTAAACACATGTAAGAGGGGTTGGTGGGAAAAGTCACATCCCATAGTTATGAGAGCATGGGGGCTAAGAACAATCAACCTTGGGGAATGTGAGTCAACTCTCATGGGTGAAAGAGAAATTCAAGTGGCCAGTTTGGGTGGCTTTTGCATGCAGTTTTTGGAGCATCAAGGGAGGGGAGAGAAACAAAGCTTGAGGGAAAGCATAGTAGGTGTTGTGGGTATTTTTTTGGAGTTGTTGTTGCATGAGAAACTGGGTTGTTTTTTGTGTGGGTTAATTTCCCTTGAACAATGGGCTATTTTGTTAGTTTGCTTGGGGCAACTAACATCCCTGTAGTCCTCGACATTAGAGATTCATATCCAACCTTGTGTTGGAGACCTGGAGGGAAGAGGGAAGGCCTAAGGGACTGTGTGCAGTGAAGGGGGATCCTAATTCCTTGGGTTGAATAGGTTGAGAGGAAGAGAGATGGAGGATTGTGAGAGATGTTAGAAAACTAGTTGATTGTTAGAGTGAATTGCGATGTGAGAGAGGCACTCTCTAGCCCCAACTCGGGGGTGATTTGTTGTTGATATTTGCAGCGAAAAATCTACGGTTGGGAGGAATGTTCATCCCTTACAACCAGTTTCTCATTTGTTGTTAAAAGATAAGTGATTTTATCTCTGTTTTATCAATTTTATTCATGGGTTTTTATTGAAATGCATGAACTCTAAATTTATAGCAATTTATATGTTGATTTGTGAATGATAAATGAATTGCATTCATGTTTAAATATTTATGTTAGATGAATTTAGTTTATTGGTATCAACATTTTTTTTATGGGTTACGTAGTAGGGACACTACATTCTGAAACATATATTATGGTTTAAGATAGTTTTATACATTAAAATTGGTTGAAAAAAAGGATACAGCAAAAGTTTTTGAACAATTGGAAAGATAACCAAGGGTAGAAGGAGACAACACAATACAAGGCTTTATTCATGTCTATTGGATGGGTAAGGGTGAGAATTAAATTTCTCAATTGGAAGCAACAATTTTTAGGGTTCTTTAGCTATGACTCAAACACTTCTTGTAGAACAATGATTGTTCAATAACATGAAAGTAGTTTCATAGTTTTTGTAAGAAAATAAAGAAAGGTATTACTTTTGAAAATGAAAATCAACAATTACTAAGTGTGGCTCATGTAGAATAGCACTAGATACATAGTCTATTGCCTAAGAATTCATAGTAAATACATATTAGGGGAAATTTGATGTCTTTCCAAAGGAACTCAATCTTGGAGTTTTAGTTTGATGATGTTCATATACAATAAAATACAATGTGATTATATTTCCTAATCATCAAATTACTCCAAACCACACACTTCATACTCTTGAAATACTAGAAACTTGAAATTAGATCCAAAAAACCGTGAAATAAAAACATATGTAATATTTTTTGGGGTGGTGAGGTATAATTAGACAACCTTCTCATCATAGGGCCCTTAAAGAGCACAGTTTTTTCCACTTCTATTAGACACCAGAACAACACTATGATGGCCAATTCAATCCTTTTTCTTTTAATTTTGATACCATTTATATCCTTTCTCTACACACCTAATTTGTTTACGGGTTAATAGAGTACAGAATGATGTGTCCAACAAACTAGGTAGACATCTGACTATCAAATGGCCATAGTGAGAGGATGGACACGGTAGGGTCATCAAGTTGAGATAAAATCTCAGGCCGAGAAAAGATATACAAGTATTCAATGACATAATTACAACCCATGATGTATAAACAAAATATAGACACTAAGGGTCGCAACATGGAGGATTCTTTCCTCAAATTCTAGTACATCGTTAGGTCAATCAAGTTCCTTCTTTTCTTCATGTAGCACCATTGTAGCTATCCAAGTGTACATTGGTATTGATATGCCACATCATTCTATTCCAAAATAGAAGGAGCCAATGTTAGATAGTATTCTTACAACATATGTTTGTCCTTTTTTGGTAGAGGTGTGTTAGAGTGGACAATCAATGAGAAGTTTATGACATTGCACATTAGGGTGAAATGGGGGATTTTGTAAGGCCAATAGAGAGTATGTCAACAATCAAAGGCATCACTACATTTTCTATTGATCCATTCATTTAATCAAAGGGGCATCGATAGATATGAAATGCATATAAATAAATAGATATATAGATACACATGCAAATTGCGTACAACTATGAACATATTTAGATATTACATGTATACATTATGTGCATATGGTTATATTGCATATATTTTTATGCATGTTTAACCATATTTTCTTTTTTTTTTGGAGGGGTGGCATGAGATTGATTATGGAGTTCATTCAACTTATCATTTTGGGTAAAGCATGACATTACCTAAGAAACTTCTCCATGTTTTGTAATGGATTATATTAGTGGAAAGAATTCATCACATTTTGTAAGGTGTGACATTAATTAAGGAATATCTAAAAGAAAAAATAAATATATGTGTGTGGATTACTAAAACAAGTCAAAGACTCAAAATCATGACATAGATTATCAAAGAAATTAGTTAACATGTTTGACATAGATTATCAACGAAATTACTCACTTTGACCTCTTTAAGTGGATTGACCTCTTTAACATGTAAAACAAAAAACAACATGTGAAATGGCCAAATACTAAGAACGTTTATAAGAAAACAAAGAACAATATGTGTAACGGGCGAAACAGCAAAAACGTTTATCCCAGTAATCGCTTTGATGATAACAACCGGGCTTCGAAATTGATCCATTTATGGAGTTGGATTGATCACAAACAGCACTACCCTATCATAAAATTTACATCTTCCTCAAGAAAGAGCAGTGAAACCAACCCCTCTCCAATGGAAGGCTCTAATTCCTGGCAATCTCGGCTAATCTGTACAACGAAAACACGTTTCGTAAGTAATCATTGAGTAATCTGTAGTTAGTAATCCTTGAATACTATTAGAGCTCTATTGCAGAGTGAAGATATAAACACCTGTACAGGTAAGTTGCTATTGAATGGATTGGTCAAATGCCGGGTTTTTTGAAAGG
>JZKD02S0407412.1:136740-154055 GCA_000966675.3 Picea glauca | reverse complement strand
ACATGAAAATGATGGGCTTGGTTCACAGAGAATATAAGAAGAACGTTATCAAATCGATGAAAAGCTTCATCAAGAATGCTCTCATTTCTTGGTTGAGTTGCCCACATTCCTCGTTCAACGGAGAGTTGTAAATTTTCTAGGTTGTTGCTCTTGACAACAAAATAACTGCATTTGTATAAAGAAAGAGTGAAAATATAAATGGATAATGTTACATATGGACATGGAACATGTGCATTATTAGTAAGAGTTCACCTTGGACCGAACAAATTAACACAGTAAGTTAGAGAATGCAAATGTTGGAAACCTTGAAGTTCCTTGTGGTAAACTTGAACTTGAGGAGTGAAGCTTCCTAATAGCTTGTCTGTATTTGGATTTATTACTGGATGCTTTCTGCCTTTTAATGATCTCTAAAACCTCTTCCACATGAGGTGGTGGACCAGGAAGCTTCGTATGCTTGTAACCACAATTAGGGCCATTGGGACAAAAACCAAAGTTATACCTGCATTTAAACAAACATAATGACCTCCTTATGAATTTCCAAACTAACCAAAATGCAGCGAAACTTTTAATGTAGAGAACTCTAATAACTTGTATAGATTGAACCTTGATATTATATATCTATATATATATATATGGTACTCACATCAAGCACTCCTTGCCAACTTCATTGGCTTGGTTGTAGAAGCAAGGCCGGTCATTGGGACATTCTTCATGTCTTGTAAAGTATGGGCAGATGGGCACCTTAGAGTGGTCATAGCGTTGGAAAAAGGCAGAGGTAGCATCTTCTTCAGTACACAATTTTTTGGAGCCTTGCCCACATACCATCTGCTTATTGTGTTTTGGCTTTTCTTCAGAATAGTATGTGGCCGTTGGAGAAGGGCTTGGGCCACAATTCTGGTGTACTGAACTCTTATTCTCCATATCACCTTTCTTGTTATTGTTGCCAGGTACAACTCAATCTCATATCATATTAGTATCACCTTACTTGTTATTGTTGCCAGCTACAACTCGATCATATCATATCAGGAAACTTGCATATCACCTTTCTTGTTATTGTTGCCGGCGATAATTCTAACTCGTACCATTAAACTATCAATACTGCCCGTATTTGTATTGATATATTGGACAGCTTAACGCTGCCGCCATCCATACCGCCGGTATTTGTATTGATATATTGGAAAGCTTAAATCTGCGGCCGTCCATACACTGGTATTTTTATTGTTATATTGGACAGCTTAACGATGCCGCCGTCAATTTGATTGCATTCATCATAAATGAAAAGATTATTCACTGTAGTACCGTGGGCGTTTATCAGCCAAAAAGGTCAGGTGACATACAGGAAGGGTCATGTTGGAGATGAAATGGAATAAAAGAATCTATGGTGAAATAAATAAATATAATACGTACACGAAGATCAAAACACATGAGGCAATAGGGACGTGGTACGACCGGTCACAATCTAAGCACAAGTGTGACTCCACGGTACACCTTGATGGTTGAGCGCATGTACCAAATTAAATTCCACTTAACTTTTTCATTAAGCTATTTAATATATAATTAATAGCTCCATTATTGATCCCCTTCCCTTATTTACATGGTTAATCATCATTTATTGTTGCCATTATTCATGAACAATCCTCAATTTCACAGAACATATAATGGGTAATAAGTACCTTTTAGTGATTGTCATATAATACTTCATAATAGCTAATTTTTTTTTTTTTTTAAGTATTTAGTGTAATTATGCTATTGTAAGTAGGTTAAAGGGTTCATGATTCATAACATGTTAGAGATTAATTATCAACTTAAATTTCATATTAATCTATTTAATATAAATTAAATCATTTTATTATTGATTTTTTATTTTATTTACAACAAGTTATTTAGTAAATTAATGCTTTCATTATTGTTCTTCTTTTATGGATTTCATTATTCATAGGTAGTTCCTAATTTAAAAGGACTTGGTGCTTTAAAATTGTGTTATCTTAATATTCAATCTTAATGTTAAGAGTATGTAAAATAATAACTGTGAACTTAAATTTCTCATTCAACTATTTGATATATAATTAAAACGTTCCGTTATTGATCCTCCTTTCGTTATTTATAATAAGATATTCAATACATAATTAATGATTATATTATTGATATTCTTTTATGGCTCCATTATTATTTATGGGTAGTGTCAAGTTCTCACATTGTGTATTGCGATAGTACACCTCTTGAGGGTGTACGACACCACAATGTTTATCAATTAGTTGCTTGGTAACATCAAAGATACTTCATTCAGACTACGTCGCTTCATCTAGATCATATATATACTTCGTTCTAGGCTACCGACGAGTCACATTTCTACTCTAGCGCAACTCTTGTATACTTAGACATTTCTTAACTTCTTTAACACTTAGTCATTTGTAAGCATACATCCATGAGAAACCAAGAGAACCGTGGAACAAACAAAAGAAAAACACAGATATAGTGTGGGTGGCACAAATCGTTCCTAACACTCGGCTAAGTATTTGGTATTGCGAAACAGTTACAACATGAGCACTATTGGGTCAGTTTAAAAAAGGGCAGAATCAAATATTTTGTCTCACCTCACCAAGACAGTCATACACATATCGTCACCAAGACTCTTTGTTGCAACTGTCTTTGTAGCCACCTATGGTGCACCTTAGACATACCTCCAATCGTAGAGTTGTTGTCTCTTCATTTCCACAGAATTCCCTGATTTCAGTTCTTCCTCACACATGCCTCCAATAGACCTGTGTTTCCAGACTTAGCCAAAATCACCCCAAGAGAAACTCACCCATGTCAATTCAACGAATCCACCTCAAGGCAGCATAAGTCGTCCCAAGTGGAGTGACTTAGCTCCTTGAGGGAGCTCACCCTCTTCGTCTACCTCAGAATCATAGAGCTACCGCTCTCCTTTGTCTTGCCAAAAATTTCCTTCCTTGGTTGTGCACCCTTGTTCTCTTATAGGTTCTCCAAAGGTCACCATCGCGAACCATCACGTCCTTTGTGGGTGTTGCGCCCCTTCGCGAACCCATTTCCAAACAAATCTTCATGCCCATTCATAGACTCGGTCGTCCAAACGAATTATCGTGCCCCTTCGTGGACCTAGTCGTCAAAACAAACCCATGTGCTCCTCAGCCATCGTGCCCCTTGGGACCAACACAACCAACCTTGGTGCGCCCATCATGTCGGCACACCCCATCTATCAAACCAAATCGTCATCTTGGGTGCATGTGCCCCTTAGGTGACTCGTCTCGACTCTCATAAGTGTGCCACCCATGCCTTAGCCAATTTTCCTTCATTGATGGAGCACCCAAGTCTTGCCCTAAAATCTTCATCAAATTGTCTGTTATTTGACTTGTGTCGCAAGGGACCTTTGTTGGAGTCTCCCCTTGGCACGCTGCATGTCCAAGGAACCCCAACTCTCCTCCATATGAAGACTTTCATCTCATTTTCATCGAGCATTCTACATGCCTGATTTAGACTGTGGTGGAAGTGCATGCATTTGAGCTAAGATCCCAAGGCCTTACATCCTCCCCCACCTCAAGTAGTGTTCATCCTCGACAACATCCATACAATTTGTGATCTCCAAGTCTCTACCCAAACTTGTGCCTTCACTGCAACTAAGTCTATTGGAAACCCCAAGTTTTGTTTCAACTGGAAACCCCAAATTTATACCAAAGTGGAAACCCCATGTTTCCACAAACCAAATGTATTGCACCCAACTTCACATGATCTATTGCCTAATTCAATGCGATCACTTCACCCAACTTTGCTACACTCCCTCATTGTGATGTTGTTGCCTTGTTATTGTTCGGTTCTGTTGTTGTTGGCGCTATATGCTACAACTGACTGCCGCACTCTTCACTTCAAAATTTTACGTAAGCGTTGAACTCTAATGATCTTGTTGTTGTGCCCATACTTCAACCAACTCTTCCATGTCTCCGCAAACTGAATTCCCCCATGCCTGGGACTAATTAGGTAGTTAGTCCAATCGTTGCGCCCAACTCATGAGAATGCACTTTCTCATGAATGAACCTAGTCTTTTCTATCGCATCTCCATCACTTTTTCCAACTCCAAAGAATAAGGAAAGTCTCCATCCTTGCCTCATCACTACTGGAATCATTTGATCTTCGTCAAGGAAGTCTTGCACAATGTCTAATTGTTGAACTTCAAACCTACTAATGCGTCTGTAATTTGATTTCCTTCCACAATTTGGTCCATCTATGCAACAATCTCAGATCAAGGCAAGGTCGCCCCTCACCTTGCTACACTATGAAGCCACCCCAAAGAAAATTCATCTGCAACAACTTGATTCCATTGTCCACCTCATGGAACAATTATCTAATCTACCCCAAGAACTACACATCCACACTGCCTTTTCCTCACTACTTCATCACCCGATCATACTGTTGCGTGTACCTCTCAATGCCTTAGGATTGTTAAGCTTCATCATTAACCATGTTTCCCAAAGAAAGAGAAACACACAAGTCCAAATAATCTCTTCATGATGCAATATTCATGTCTGCATAATCCTCCAAATGAAGGAAAGTCCCCAGCTCACCTCCTTCATCAAAGTCATATCAACGTAACTCAACATCTACGATGAGTGTGGCAAACGTGTCTACACTCCCCAAACATCCCAACAAACTATCCAAAGTGCTCCAGGTAGAATGAGTCACCTTAAAGAAATTCCATGCCTTAGGCAAGTTCGAACCAATACTCTTCTAACTCTAACCAACGACCCCCATTGGATCTTTGAGTCATCACACACTCATCAACAATTCACCAAGGCTCTGCCTCATCCAATGTGCCATACCAAAGGAGAGAAAACACCACCCAATTCACTTGGTCTATGTTCTTCCCATTTTGGTTTACTTTCAACAATTATTGGTCAACTCCTCTGCTGACTCCATTCGTCTCCTAGAATGAAACTGCCTTGCACCCGTTGTAAGCATCCAAACTCTAGCACTATCGTCATGACTCGTCAAGTCACCACCTAACTCAACAAATTTGGTTAAGGCACCAAACACCAAGGATCCTCATCCATCCTGTCAACTTGGCATGTCCGGACTTCAAAACTCACCACCGCAATGACCTGTCCACTGCACCTCATCAAAGAGTTAGGCATCTTCCTCAAGCCACCTCCATGACTGCATCCAAATATTCCTAATTCCACCATTGGAATCATCTAAGAAGGTCTTCCTAATCTCTCCACGCATTCATCCAACTAAGGAGTCCCAAATTGTTGCGAGACTTCTTCGAATTTTCACAACTTGAGTCACCCTCGAGTATGTCGGTTCTCACAATAGAAACAAAATGCACTTGAACCACCAAGTCATTCAACTTCCCTTTAAAGAAATCGTTGCAACACTTGGAAAATGTAATAACTCAAATCAACCATACATTTCTCAACGACATCCTTTGCTGCAATAATTTTCTAGGTCTGTTTCCTTGGACCTTCGCTTTCCCAAGAAACCAACACTCCATATGAACTCCCCTCAATCATCATCCGATGTGATACAAGGCTGAGCCCATTTGTTCACTTTAGAAATTCGTCTAAGTCCCAAACTTCACATGCAACTAGATGAACTCATCTCCAATGTCTTTCCATGTATGCACCTTTGTTGCTTCTTCTTCAAGGCACCATGCATCCACCTGCTTATTGTCAAACCATATTGTTGCTAACATACTGTTGTGACTCTGCAAAGAGTCACCTCATTCGAAGGCTGCAATCAATACAAAACAACCCAACTTTACTCAATTGTTGTTCTTGGTGAAGAAAGACATGAAGACATCATGATAGAAACATGCCCAATCAACTGCCTGATGCAGAGCGGTTTTAGGTTTCCCCAGGTCATCCAATGCACCCAAGTGCTTCACCTCACTGCAACCCAAAACTGCTCTTATTTGCGATTTCTTTTTCGATCACCCTCTGTGTTTCACTTTTGTGATCAATTTTGCGGTTATCTCTACGATAATTCATGCAACAAATCCTGCATTCATCTTCCTTTTCCAAGTTCTCGGGTTACCCACCGAACTTTGTGCCTGGTATCTCTAAGGTGTGCACAATAGGTTTTTGCATTGAATTTCATCACAAATCAAACCAACCAAGTATTCCTCTACGATCGATTATGTGACAAGTTCTATGATGAACTCTGTGATGAGTGCTACGATCACCCACCTTGTCCAAGTGATTTGTTTCACTACAAACTCTTCTCTCAGTCTGCACAAGGTCTTCTCCCAGCTCAACTTTCTCATCATGCCATTAACTAAGCCTTTTTCATTAGTCGGATGCAAAGTCTTCCATGAACAAGTTTTCTACATCAAACCATTCACCAAGTCTGCAAACGTTCCCATTGAACTTCCTTTGCAATGAACTTCTTCCTCAACAAGTGCGCCCCACCACAACTATTTTGACTACAAAAGTGGTGAAGATCACGAAACTGCTTTGATATGATATATCGTGGAGATATTGGTGAATAGTTTCTCCCCAACCCTTCTCCAAAATCAACAACGAATTCACTCTGATACTGACATCTGTCACATCCCCATAGTGTGACTTATGATCTACACCTCTTGAGGGCATGTGACAACACAACGTTTCTCACTTGGATGCTTGGAAACACCAAGGATACTTCATTGAGACTACGCCTCTTCACCTAGAGCATACCCATACTTCGATCTAAGCTATCGACGAGTCACACTCTTACTCTAGTGCAACTCTTGTATACGTAAACATTCATTAACTGCTTTAACACTTAGTCATTTATAAACATACATCCAAACCAAGAGAAGTTTTGAACAAACGAAAGACAAACACAAGTATAGTGCAGGTGACACAAACCATGCCTAATAACTGTCAAAGTCTTTATTATTGTGAAACAGTTACAACATGAGCACTACTAGCTCAATTTACAACAGAGCGGAGTCAAACAAATTTCCTCACCTCACCAAGATAGTCATACACATATTGTCACCAAGAATCTTTGTCACAACCATCTCCGCAGTCACCTGCGGTGCACCTCAAATGTACATCCAACCACAGAATTGTCATCTCTTCATTTATGCAGAATCTGCCTCTTCATTTCTGTAGACTCTTCATCTTCCCACAAGCTTCCTTGATTTTGATTATGCTTCACACATACCTCCAACAAACCCGTGTTTCTAGGCTTATCCAAAATCATCCCAAAATAAACTTTCCCATCTATATCCAATTAATATAATGAAGGGGCTAGTCGGCTCTGTCGACTAGACCTGCCAGTCAACTGGAGTAATCGGCTAGGAAGGTGGTCGAATAGATAGTTAGAGTCGACCAACCCAACAGTTAAAGAATGCAACCGACTGGTAACAGAATATATATATATAATGGAATGTAAGAAGAAGAAGTGATTGTTATGAGTATAATAAAAAGATTAGATGGTTCTCTCACCTCTTGTGTATGTTTGTCTATATGACTATGTGCTCTTCTATATGATGTTATAATATGTGTTTATCTATGTAAGGATCTATCGATAACTATCTCATACATCATCTCAGACTACAACATTGGCTCTGTTTTCGGTAGTTCTGAACTCGAGAATTCATAATGAAGGCACATAGATGTTAACTTTGGAATACATACACGAATGGTGAGAACTTAATATTACCAACTATATCTAAAACTATGGAAGAATAAATTGACTGACACTAGCAGAAGCTCGCACTCAGTTCTTCTCGGAGATGCATGAATGATTTCTGGAAGCAATTCTAGAGGCACTTTACAATTATCTCAGCCAAGCTAATGCACAGACTAATTCCCAGTGAGAAGTTAATGCATAAAATCATAAATGACGGAAGGAAAAACCTAAACAAGTGGTTCGATAGGATCATGCAAGACTAAATTAAAGAATAAGAAATCAAATATAAAGAGTCAGTCAAAAAATTCAAGAATAAATTTAATACATAACTTCATGACATATTTATTTGCACCGTCCCATTGTTACTTCACAAGTTTCTCTTAGATAAAGGACCAGTAAACATCATTGAATATCGATCCCTCTTGAAAAATTATCCTCCAAACTCTAACTGGAAAGAGAGACAAGACAAGTGAGAATAGTTCTTGGAATCTAACTGTAATGACACTAGAGTAGCTTGGGAATACTTCTTAAAGAAATGAGCTTAAAATAAATGATGAACACCACCGACCATGAGTTATTCAGGCTGGCATTGGGGGGTTGGATGATTTGTGAGACGATATAAAGTAAAAGTTAAAGTATAAGCACACTCAAGTTGAAAATGTCAGAAGTCGGGAGGAAGGTAACTGATTCAAGTGTGAAGTCCAGACGTTCAAAATGGACCCACAAATCTTCAACAAATATAGAAAACTTAGAGCGGGATAAGAGAAAAAATAGGCGAGAAGAAATGAAAAATGAGAGGGATCCCCTAAAATCTCATAGAAAACCTATCTAGGAATGGAATATCGTTGGAGCACCCCTTGAGGGAGCCTCGATGGTTCTTAGGAGGAGGGGAATCTTATAATTAAGTATGGTAGTTGGTGGCACCCAACAAGAAGATGACCAAGTCGATATGGGGATTGACAATTCAAGACCCGCAGTTCCACTTTCTCCTGCAATAAGTCCTAGCCCGCACATTAAAGACTTCCTCTGCCAAATACTTCACGTGGATATAGAATCACCAAGGATATGGTCTCAAACTGACAATGATAGTTAGATAAGAGACACAGTGCTCATTGAAGCAAAAGAAAATCGACTGGAAGATATAGTACTTCATGTAAGAGACCTCATGGACTCCACCCCCCTGTCGAATTTATTATTAGAATATTCAAATTCAACAGACAATGATAAAAAATCGACGTGAACCTATAGAGGATGATTCATTGAGTATATAGACAAATCTTGTCAGACTCATTTCCTAAGTCCAAGAAAATAACAAGTGCAGTTACAAATTAAATATATCCCTCTTGAAGATCGATACTAGATCATACCAGTCGAGTCAAATACTTGACTTTGAATCAAAGAAACAAATTGAATTCTCAGTCGAATTTGACACAAATCCTCACAATAGTCCCATCCAGAAAATAATATAAGAAAGTGACAATGGGTCTCAACCAAATTCCAATCTACGAAGGAGATGAGGATCCCAAACGACATTGGCTTGTTTGCAAAAATTTTGGGATGCAACCAACATAACATATGAAGATAAATAAATGGCACAATTTGGTTATGCACTTCGAGCTTGAGATCTTACCTGATTTATGAACTACACAAATAATCGACAGTGCTTGAAGTTAGAAATAAAACAAAATTTCCTAAAATTCTTTAAGATGCAAGACATCAGTGACTTGGCAGCTCAAAAGTTAAAAAAAATCAAGAAGAAACCAGAAGAAACTATATGGGAGTACGATAAAAGGTTCGAAGATATTCTGATCCAAATTCCTTATGAAATCGAAGAGAAACAACTGGTATAATGGTATGTATTAGGTCTATTACAAAATATTAGAGTACCAATACGTATGTACGATCTCTCGACATGTGAAGAAATCATGAAAACAAAAACGAATATAAATGGATGATGAAGGTATTTCAACTTCACCAGTCATTGAAAAATGACTAGAAGAAAAACTGGTGGAATTACAACAATCAATTAAGAACATGTCGATCTCTCACAATGAACTATGGTGTACAATCTATTCCAGCAAAGGCCACACAAACGATTATTGCAAGTTCAACAATTCCCTAGACCCTGCAATTTGTCAAATTCATATTGAAACATTCTATGATGTATGTGAAGGAGTAACAAATCATGCTATGAGGGACTTCCCACACAATTTGAGAAATGTGCACCCAAAGTGGTGCACATATGCGAGGATAATAATCACTAAACCTAAGAATGTTAGTTGAACAGAAAAAAACGAACAAACATTCACTCAGTATATCACACACATAGAGTTGACTAGAATGTCGACCAAGGTGGAAACAAATATAGAGGTCGAGGTCGAGGAGGCTACCAAGGCATTGGATGAGGAGGAAGAGGAAACTTCAACAGAGGATGAGGTCAATGATGATATCACTGCTTCAAATGTTAGAAGGATGACCACAACAATCTAGATTTCCAAATCAAAGAAATAACTGATCTCAAGTTCTGTAATATTTGTGGAGTCAGAGACCACTCACTCGAAGACTGTCCAGTAGTACTAAAAAAAGTAATGAACAAAATAAATGTAAATATCTTACATATAGTTCCAAAACATGATATTTTGAATTCGAAGTACCTCTATGTAGTAACATGCTTGGGCGTTGGCGAGGACATTTTTCCAAAACCACCAAATCAACAAAAGGGTGGTCGAACTACATATCCCAACCCGAAATACAAAGACAAAATAATGAGGGAAGCAATGAAATTCTTTAGAAATAATGAATAGGAAAAAACCAACAAGGGAAGACATGAAAATATCTCAAAAACTGCTCTAGACAAATTTCTACAACTACTAAAAGAGAAATAGTCAGTTGATCGATTGATTGATCTACTGAGTATCTTGAGAGAATATAAAAAATATCAAAGACCAATTAAAATTCTACGCCAGTTATCATAGTAAAAAAACAACTTCGACCCTCAAGTCGACCTTGAAATCGAAGGAAACTTGATCAAACAATTCATAGTCAACTTTGTATCCCAAGTAAACATTCTTCCGTGAGAAACATGGGTTCGACTTGGGAAGCCCCCTTTGCAACCTACAACCAATTTTATGAAGTTAGCATATCAGAGGTTTATTTATCCAATTTGTACAATGAAAAGTGTAATAACATCTACAATGGGAATCTCGATGAGAGTCAGCTTTGAAGTAATCAAACCGTTCAAAGGCATCCCCTCCTACCCTACATTAATCAGATGACCGTGGGGCTGGAATATGAGGGCCACAATCTCTCTTGAAATAGACATAATCAAATTAAAAGGAAGTGGTAGAAAAATAATAATCCCCTTGGATCCAAAGGAAGGTAAACCTTGGGTCAAGACATGAGATGAAACAAATGAAGCCCATCGACTATATCAAGTCATGACTGAGCAGAAGGATAACATAAAACCCAACAGTGAAATAGAAATATTACTCGGGTCTCCATTGTCATTAGGATAAAACTAGGATACAAAACTATACAATTAGCATATGGAAAACTACGAATCACAAGAAAAAGAATGTTGGTTGATAGAAGAAATACCAATAAGATTATCCAAATCATGTTTCTCGGTATAAGTAGTACCTATTGTCGCCGAAAGAAAGCTCAAGTAGACACCAACACTAATGAAACTCTCCATCGATGCATGTCAATGAGGTTTCCAATTTAGTTGGAGACCAGGGAAGAGTTTAAAGTCTATTTCAATCATTTATAGTTCAAGCAACCTGATGGTGGGAGACACATGCACCTTGACTGCAGATATGGAATAATGTCACTCTTTTCTTTGTCAAATGATTTGGTGGGAAAAGACTATCAACCAATATTGACATCTCGATGTTCAAGCTTGGGTTTGACCTAGTCAATCACATCAAAAAATGTGAGAATAAATGGATGAAAGTAGGCTATAGAGATGAAAGGTTATGGCCTCACATATTCCCAAACACATAGGATGACATACCCCAAAAATTGTATAAAATTGAGGAAGCGTCTGAACACACACTCGACTAGAATGAAATAAAAATTTACTTCCTTAAAGAATTCGAAATCAGACCTGAAGAGACACTATTGCAGGACATAGAAAGAGAGATAAAAAATTTCTTAGAACAACCAAATCACCAGGAAACTCACAAAAAAAGGAAACACTCAAGTCAATATGGGCTCGACTTCGAATGGTAACTTAATATCGATGCATAATTCAAATAAGATCATAACTCATCCAATAGATATGGAAAACATACATTTTAAAAGACAAACATTTTGATGGAAGAAAACCCATCAAGGAGTACAAAACCATGTAAAAACATTCTACTCTGTAACCAAGGAAGAAAATGAGGAGAAGGATGATACCGAAAAAATTGACTTTTTTTCGAGTTATAATCAAGTTGTGGAAGGAGAACGCCAATTGGATGAGTCAAAATCACTCGAATGGATGGATGCGAAAATCAAAACCAAAGAATTCGACATTTCAATATACGATCGACCAAAAATGGATAGAATAGGTGACTATTGTTCCAACAAGAAAATTATGGAAACAATTGACCTACTAAAAGAATACCAAGACATATTCACATGTGACTATAAAGATATCAAAGGATTGGTACAAGAGATGGGTGAAATTAAAATCGAACTCACCCCTCGCGCCAAGCTTGTTAAAAAATGACCATATAAGCTATCACACAAATACAAACCCATTGTCCAAAAATAAATTGAAGCAATGCTTGTTGCTAGCATTATATATCTGAATTACAAGTCATAATGGGAAAGCCCCATGGTTGTGCAATCAAAGAATCATTACCCAAAGAAACTAATAGTCTGTGTCGACTTCCATGGACTGAATAAACTCACAGTGACCGATCCATTCCCGACACCATTTGTTGATGAGATTATCAATGAGGTAGAAAGACATGAATGTTACTCATTCACTGATGGCTTCTCTGGATACAATCAAGTACCTATAGCAAAGGAAGATCAAGAAAAAGCTACATTTGTCTCTGAATTCATATCATTCTCATACAAAGTCATGTCTTTTGGCCTAAACAATGCCCCAACAATCTTCCTTAGGATAGTGGTAAAGGAATTTCAAGAATATATTTATAAAACAGTGATCATGTACTTCCACGAATGGACTATCTACAACCTACTAAAACACCACATCCAATGGTTAATAATGATGCTATAGATATGTAGGCAAATCCAACTATCTTTAAACATCAAAAAGTGAATCTTTTCCATGCCAATAGGTATACTATTGGGCCATATTATATGAAAGGATGGGATAAAAGTGGACATGGCCAAAATTAAAATCATCCTCGACTTGAATCCACTAGTCAACCAAAAATAGATCAAAATCTTCCTTGTTGACACAGGTATTACAAAACATCCATCCGATAACACTCCAACATCATGTTCACAATCGATGAGCTTTTAAAGAAAGAAGTCAACTTCCAGTGGAGTCAAGAATATGATAAATCCTTTGAACTATTAAAAATAAAATTTATAGAAGCACCCATCCTTTGATTTTTGGATTGGTAAAAGAAATTTCATGTTCATGTTGATGCCTCAAATGTCACTATTGGCGTAGTCTTAGCCTAGCCATATGATGAAATGATTGACCACCCCAACACATAAGCTAGTCAGAAACTAAATAAAGCAGAAAGGAATTATTCGACAACTCAACGCGAAGATTTAACAACAATTTTTTCCCTGCAAACATTTTGACACTATATGCTAAGGAATCCCTTTACATTTTTCATAGACCATCAAGCGCTGAAATATCTAGTCAATAAACCAGTCCACCAAGGGAAAATATGTCGATGGATAGTACTCTTTCAAGAATCCGACTTTGAAGTAGTAGTCCATCTAGGAATGAAGAATTTCGGCCCAGAGCATCTATCCTGACTTGAAACAGGGGAAGATATGCCATGGATAGATGATGAATTACCAAGCGTGAATTTGTTTAGGGTTGAAGTAGTTCCCAAAGAACTAGAAGAAATCACAAATTTTCTAAAAGAAGCGAGAGCACCTAAGATCTCCCAACCAATAAACAAAAAAATCCTAGCCATGAAAGGTGCACCATTCACTCTCATGAATGGATATCTTTACAAGCTAGGACTCGACAACATTTTTTGATGATGTGCATTAGAGAATGAATGTGAAGACATCATAAATGAAGCACACGTAGGCCCAGCAGGGGGTCACTTTCAAGGCGACACGACAACTAGGAAAATCCTTCAAGCCGATCTTTGGTGGCCGAATTTACATAAAGGTTGTTGAGAACAAGTAAAGAAATGTGACAAGTGTTAAAGGTTAGGGTGACCACTGTGGAAGAATAAAATTCCCGTGCACTCAGTAAACCCCAGTTTATTGTTTGAAATTTAGGCTATGGATTTTGTCAGCCCTTACCCAAAAAAAGATAAAAGGTTGGGAGAAAAATACATTATTAGAACAATTGAATATTTAATAAAGTGGGAAGAAGCAGAACCAGTTGAGAAATGTACAAAGGAAACGACTACAAAGTTTGTTTATAAAAATATAGTAACTAGATTAAGCTATCCCTTAATGATAATAACTAATCAAGGAACACATTTCATCAATAGTACAATCGTTGTATTGCTGAAGAAATTCATGATCGAACATAGAAAAATAAATGCATATCATCCACAAGCTAATGGGGTTGTCGAGTCTTTTAACAAAACACTACATAAGGGCCACAAGAAAATATGTGGTTTCAACAGAGAAGAATTTGATGATAGAGTTCCAACAATACTATGGGCATATAGAACAACATACAAAATATCAACTTGCCAAGCACCCTTTAAACTAGTTTATAGACAAGAAACAATGATCCCACTACATTTGTGTGCAAATGCAGGTTGGATAGCTTCTGTTTTGGAATTTGATCACATGGCAAGTACAAGATAATGCTTCTACTAGCTTAACCAATTAGAAGAAGAAAGGATGTTGTCCTAGAAGCATCAAGAAATTTAGAAAAGTTAGCAAAAATCTTGGCATGATCGACACATTAAGAAAAGAGACATCAATAATGGAGACTTGGTACTGTTGTATGACAGTCGAGTAAAAGTTAAATAAATAAATCTGGATATTGCATGGTTGGGTCCATACGTGGTCGAGAACATCCAACCTTTAGGAGTAGTATAATTGAAAACACTACAAAGGCACCCTTTCAAGAAATTAGTCAATGGGGTTCATCTAAAAATATATCATGCATTGTCTCCTAAATCCCTACTGGTGAAAAACTCCTTGGGGGCGCCAGTAGGAATCAACTTAGTTGAAAACCCTTCAGGGCGACCAAAGTCGAATATATATATATATATATATATTAAAAGAAAAATCTAAACAAACTTAAGAAAATCCAAAATAATCAATCAGTTGGTTACCAATATTAGGTACAAAAAATTGTCTACTACAAGCTATATGATCAACCAAATACATTCAATCCATTCATTCATGACTATCACATTTCAAAATGAGGAGAGAACATAGTCCTTATGCAACAATTAGAGAAGAAACACAAAACTCAAGAGCAAGTTCAGTACCAACACGATATTTTCACCACTACTTAAACAAGCACATATGTCGATCAATTGAAAGAGAATTGCATCACCGAGTTTAAGAAATAACTCACAAGTGTGAATTTCAAAGATCAAGTGAGTGAGGAAAACATCAAGCGAGCGAGCATACAAGAAAAACCTCAATCAAACAAGAAAACCATCGAAAATGCAAGCATGGACTCAAAAGACCAAATATTAATCAAGTCGACAAGAAAACTGAAGTCGACATGATCAGACACTTCAATCGGATAAACCAACCCGACCAAACATCACAAGTGAATGTTGACTGAGTTAAGTGCACACATAGAGAAAATAAAATCGAAAGAATTGATGTGACTAAGTCACAAAATTGCCTTAATGCTCAACATGACATGTTTGATCGTCGGAAGAAGATCAACCACCATATCACTAACAATTTTATAAATTAAGCACAAGCGCCCTCTCTAATGATAAAAAGGGTAAAATAGGATGGACAAGACCTAAATGGAAATCATGTACCAAACATTAAGCTCAACAATGGACATTTGAAATCATCTAAATTGATTAACAACAGTGATTGTTGCACCAAATCACAAGTTTTAGTTTCATTCAAATAAGGAGAAATGAAACAAAGATGTAGTATGTGAAGCTTAAAACAAAAAATATAAATAAATTAAGGTTCTATTGAGAATGATCCATGAATCTAGGAATTAATCATTGATCTTGAGAAATTACAATAGTCACGCGGACTTTATAGCAAAAAACACATGCACATCGGTCAAAATTTCCCTAACCAATTACCCACCTTTCCTTACCTTGAATTGTTCTTTTCTTAATCCATGGATATTTTTGTCGATCATTCTGAAAGCTGATCCTTTCCTAAAATAATACAATTACCCTCATATATGTCTCTTTAACATTTTTCTTGACAAGGATTTCTTATGAAAAACAACTATCTGGAATTGTCTCTTCCTAAGAAATCCAAATTAAGATCATGTTATTGATCAGGAACAACATATCAATTGTAACAGAGACGAGATATCTCCTCCTTTACATACATATTTTAAACTTTGTTACAAGTGGTCCAAATCCAATATTTATATAATAGATAATCACTTATCATAATTAACAATTATTCCTCTTTTACACTGATTAGCTACAATAAATCAAGGTCCTCGATGAAGATATATGTGTCACCGACTTAATATGATTAGTAATCTCCAATCATTTTGTAATCCCGATCTTCTATCAGTGATAAGATCTTCAGATATACCACGACTTGATAACTAAGTGGAACTTCTATAGATGACATAGACTTTGACTGTCCATCTCACTTGGCTATCCGCAGTGCCTATTTTAGACACCATTATTGGACATCCCTACAAATGACTATATATGAACTCAGTTTCAAAAGAAGAATTGTTAAATGCGTTCAAGATGTAGCAAAGTAACCTCCATATCACTCATAAGGTACTTACATGAAAATTATGGTATTGGTTCACCGGGAATATAAGAAGAACGTTATCAAATCGATGAAAATCTTCATCAAGAATGCTCTCATTTCTTGGTTGAGCTGCCCACATTCCTCGTTCAACAGAGAGTTGCAAAATTTATAGGTTGTTGCTCTTAACAACAAAATAATTGCATTTGTATACAGAAAGAGTGGAAATATAAATGGATAATGTTACACATGGACATGGAACATGTGTATTAATATGAGGTCACCTTGGACCAAACAAATTAACACAGCAAGTTAGAGAATACAAATATAGGAAATCTTAAAGTTCCTTATGGTAAGCTTGAAGTAGAGGAGTTAGGCTTCTTAATAGCTTGCTTGTATTTGGATTTATTACTGGATGTTTTTTTCCTTTTAATGATCTCTAAAACCTCTTCCACAGGAGGTGGTGGACCAGGAAGCTTTGTATTCTTGTAACCACAATTAGGTCCATTAGGACATAAATCATAGTTATACCTGCATTTAAACAAACATAATGACCTCCCTAGGAATTTCCAAACTAACCAAAATGCAACTAAACCTTTAATGTAGAGAACTCTAATAACTTGTATAGATTGAACCTT
>JZKD02S0407412.1:105066-124596 GCA_000966675.3 Picea glauca | reverse complement strand
AACAAAACTATGCTTGGACCTGGTTTCATTTTTACACAAGCTTGAACCAGAGGAAACTATGCTTGTGGTAGGTGGTTTCATTTTTACACAAGCTTGAACCAAAGTAAAAACTATGTTTGAACTTCCCAACGCATTATCCACGAATTCACATGGTTCGTACTTAGCCCCCAGCTTAAGAAGTTAGCGGCTCAACTTCAGCATGAAGTCCAGAAGCTAAGGTAGGAAAATGCCCCCCAAGCTTCGTTTCATCCAATCTGTAAAGGAGAATGGAATGAAGCTTCAAATACTAGACGAAGGACTTGACTCAAATAGAGAGGGGGGAAACTATTTCATTTTTTAACGAGCTTGACACAGAAACAAGAACTATGCTCATAACCTCTATTTCATTTTTTAATGAGGTTGCCACAGAGACGCAAAAACTATCTTCGTAAGTGGTTTCATTTTTTAACAAGATTGAAATTAGAAAACTATGCTCAAGTTTGGTTTCATTTTTTAACGAGCTTGAAATAAGAAAATCATGCTCATAGACCTCTGCTTGATCATGGATTTCAAGAGGAATGCTCCGGAAGGATACCATGTCAAGTGACAAAACTCGGTCATGGCTTCCAAGATATCTTCACTAGACGGAAGGAACACACTCTAGAATGAACACATGTGGAGGGTTGCGATAGGGGTAAGGAGATCAGGCTCTAAAGACCCTATCGAAGAGATAACCATGTCAACTACCAGATCTAAGTCACCTAAAGTTGAAGCCATGGGAGACAACGCCACATAATTTACCTATGGTAGGGGTGATAACGTCGGCATATAAGAACCATTTAGGGAGGTAATCCAGTCAGGATCGATGAATGAAAGTTGATAAAAAATCACAATTCTTCCATCATGAGGGAAATATATCACACAAAAAAGAGTGGACACAATAGCTTTCATGGAATAGACATAATCCCGCCCAAGGAGTAAAGTGAAATCCAAGGGGTCTTGGACTACCATGACATCAATAAAGACAATTTTCCTTCTCAAAGTTACAGGAAACTGAGGAAGGGCCCCTAAAGGTCGACTGGTTCTTTTGTTAAAAGCTAACAGATTCTGCGTAATCGACACAAGTGGAGGACAACCCAAAGCTTGCCAAGCAAAAGAGGACAAAATACTAACAGATGCACCTTCATCTATCAGTGTTTGAGTAACATCTCAACCACAAACCTATACTGTAATTTGGAAAGGAATGTGAGAGGGAAGACGAGGTCCAGTTAGCACACCCCAATCAAAATGGATGGCCTTATAACTTGGAGGGGGTTCCACAGGAGAGGGAGGAATAGTCCCTGGCATGGTAGATTCTGTACCAATGAGAAAAATATGGGCAGTATCGAGTTTACTCTCTAGCGGGAGAGTAGGATTGAACAATGGAGAGATCAGATTGACCACTTGGGTTTCATTCTCCAAGGGGAGAATGGGGTCGACAGGTGGAAACATATCGATCGCTTAGGTTTCACTCTCTAATGGGAGAGTGGGATCGACCGAGGATGGGATTGGATCAACCACTTTGTTAACACTCTCTAAATGGAGAGTGGGATCGACCGAAGATGGGATCGGATCGACCACTTTTTCAACTAGTTCAATTAAGGACATGACCATATTGACGACATGATCAATTGGATTGACTGGTGAAGGGACCAGAGTGATCATTCCATCAACTATAGGGGGGTCAAGAGAAATATTGTGATAAGCAGGTGGAAGTTGAGGCTGTGAAATAGTCATGTCTTCCATGAATTTTGAGGCTTCTTCCATATGAGGGAAAATATGAGTTAGATGACACCCTTTGCATAACATACATGGGAACCTGGCTCTACTTTTCTTCTTCCTAACTATATCATGACTAGTCGACAGGAAGTCATCAGCATGTTGTTCAAAGGCTAACGAAATAGGTTGGCGAGGATGTGTAGACCATGCTTCTATAACCTTGGATAGACCAAGGCAATCCTTAAGAAGATGGTTACCCTTACATAGCCTGCAAGGGTACTTGGGCTTACTGGTTGTTTGGGTGATCTTGGCATCATCAACACTCCTAGCACGATTAATAGTAACTAGTTTCTTTCCAACATGTCCAATAGTGGTTGGAAGTTTGGATCCTTTCTTATTTTTCTTCTTCTTATTCTTCCTTTTCTTCTTCTCTTTATTCACCCAGTTACTAGCTTGAGAGCGTTCATTTGGAAAAGAAGATGAAATGGAAGAAGACCTTGCAAGTGATGAAGGAAAAGAAGATCTTACTGGTGAAGACAGTGAAGGATCAACATGAGGTTGATGTTCTTGGGGGGAAGTGCTTACGACCGAATCACTTACTACATTCGGAATTACCTGAGTGGAAAACAACCATACCGGTAATCCAATTGTGAGGCTTGGAAGGCTCAAAGTAGAAATATGAGGAGGACCAATGTTTTCGTAAGAAGGAAAAACAAAAGGTTCCCCTGGAAAAGGAGTTCCTTCATTGGTCATTCCAGGAACTGATGCCATTAAATAAATATCCAATCTAGAGTCCTCTAGGGAAAACAAATAGCACACGCTAAAAATTCAGTAAGCAAGCAAGCAAACAAAACCTTCTCACAATGAACACACTAGTTGGTGATAAAATCCAACATCGCGGGAACAATGTAAGAAGAGGCTGAGATAGAGCAGGTGGAAAAGTTACGTTGACGACCTACTTAATGGACTTACACCTTGGTGCAAGCTCCCATACATAACCGTGGGTATACCCTCCAAGGAGTCCGAGTGATTTTGGCCAATGTCGATTCCAGGTACCGTGAAGACTTGCACCTCCATAGTCACCTTGTGTAAAGACCCTAAAGAGATAGGCCACTATGGTTACCAATCACTACAGTGATTCCCAGGGAAATAGTCGACAGTCCGATCCATGCCCAAGGGCAGGGTATCTAGCCCGAAATCAACTTGAAAGGCTTCCACTCATCATTGTGGGTATACCTTCAAGAGACCCCCATAATAAGCACAATATCTACACCAAGACCAACAAAGCAAGGTGAGTAACTCTGCCAGTCTTAATGCTACCTCATGAATGAACCTTGTGTTAGAAGGACTTCCCAGGATAAAATGTAATAAGTGGATTTCACCGCTCCCTAACGCAAGATTCTATGTTTGTTTGCAGCTTTTGAAAGTTATATTTCATATCTTTCACACCTATTCCAAATCCCTACGACTAATCTAATGTAGGTTTGCTCCCAGAAAATATAAAAATGTCTAATCAATTTTTATAAGCGCTTTATTTTATGGTTGTTGTTACTCAAGAGGAAAATGGCATGGACAATATGGTGTTTTGACCGACTCGAATGTTATGCAAAGAGATGAAGATGCAATATTTTCATTTCGATGAAAGCTATGCTACGAGAAGGAGAAAACATTTATATTCCCATATACACAATGTCCCAAAATATATTAAACTCATCAATATCAAGATTCTCAAGAAATGAGAAAAAGATACTGTACACCAATGCACGATTTTCGGAAAATAAGACCAAAAAATGCCAAGAATCATGCAATTTTCTACTTCAAATGCAAGGATGCCCCCAATCTAATATAAAGCAAGAAATTAAATCTTTTTGTTTCAAAATTTTCACTAAAAGAAATAATGAAATTTCTTAAAACAAAGAAACCCAAACTAAAAGTTTTCTTTTAAAGAGAACTATTCATAAGAAATCCGATCTTTCCCTAAACAATTCTAAAGAAAACACACGCTTTGTAATTGAAAGACACTCAAAGAAAGACACTAATCCTTAAAAACCAAACAAAGCAAATATGGCTAAAAGCAACTCAAAGAATGTCAAGCAGACTATAAACAGATCAATATAGGCTCCAAAAGTTCAATCCAAATGATCAAAGCAAAACTGGGCATCAAAGAGACAGGAAGACCTAATCCAAAACTTTTAAAAATGAGTTTGTGGCCTGGTAGTGGGGTACAGTGCGAGAATTAGGGATTCTCGCAGACTAGATACAGGTAGGGTGCGATAAGGTCGCATTGAATTGAACAGTAGGGTACAGACATCAATGATTCTCACAGGCCACAGAGAGGTACAGTGCGAGAAGGTTTGTAATCAAGAAAAATTTGGAAAAAGGACAAAATTTTGAGTGAACTTTTAGATCCAGAGAGTCTGGATGGATCTCCCATAGACTCAGAGACCATAAATCAAGAAATCAAAGCAAGGGAAACTAGACTAACTAGGAAACAATCATCTCCCTAGTGGAGTCGCCAATTTTGTTATTGGATAAATCGGTAGGTGCGGACACTAACAAATATCCCTAGATCCACTTAGATCTAGAACAAAACACACAAGAACATGACACTTTCCTTAAGTTTTAAATATTGAATTTATTGACTAAAGAGGGATAGGTAACATACCGTTTAAACGCCGCTTCCTCTCGCCATCGCCATCCTAGCTCCATTCCAACACTCATATAATGATGATCGTGAAAAATAACGCAACCAACCAAAGTGATAGTAATAGCATAAACTCAATATAAACCTATGTATGTGATCAAGGAATCATACAATAAAACACAACAAGATTTATAGGAAAGAATCATATTATTGTATCATATTAAATGTGAAAGAGAGATTACAACCATGGCCTTGATTTTGTAAGGTCCCTTCAAACTGTCCTTCGTTCCCCACACACTTCCTGCTCCAAGGATTTTGAGACCATGTATTTGATAGCTACTCAGAATCTATCTTGACAAAGCAAATCTAAAGCCACTCTAACCAAGCTAACAATCCCAAGCCAAAAACAACTAACTTTCTCCATGAGAGCTCCTCTCCTTTTATAAGTTGAAGAGGATAAGGTGAGGAGGTTAGGATGATCCCACTAAATCATGAAAGTGAGTAAGATCCAAACCATTAGGATGCCACCTCACCATGGAAGTTTCTCCTTCTAGAAGATTCGAGAAAACGCTCGTTTTCCCCATGTGTAAGCATTCTCGCACCCTGCATATAGAGAAACCTGTGAACCTCTCACAACCCAACTATGGTGCAACCTACGAGAATTAGACATTCTCGCACCCTGCCTATATAGCAACCTACGAACATCCTCTTTAATAGGGTTTTTACAAAGGAGAATGCAACTTATTTTCTCAGGAAAAGTTCTTCTCTCTTCTTTCTTCAGGAACTCAGGCCACTGACCCCTCTGAAGGAAACAGATAGGTTTACATCATTACCTTGCACCCATTGTAAGTGTCCAAACTCTAGCACTATTGGCGTGACTCGTCAAGTCACCACCTAACTCAAAAAATTTGGTTGAGGCACCAAACACCAAGGAACATCATCCATCCTCTCAACTTGGCATGTCTAGACTTCACAGATCACCACTGCAACAACTTGTCCACTGCACCTCATCAAAGAGTTAGGAATCTTCCTCAAGGCACCTCCATGACTCCATCCAAATCTTCCTAAGTCCACCATAGGACTCATCTAACAAGTCGTCCTAATCTCTCCACGCATTGGTCCAACTAAGGAGTCCCAAACTGTTGCAAGACTTCTTCGAATTTGCACAACTTGAGTGACCCTCAAGTATGTCGGTTCTCACAATGGAAACAAAATTCACTTGAACCACCAAGTCATTCAACTTCCCTTCAAATAATTTTTTGAAACACTTGGAAAACGCAAGAACTCAAATCAACCATACATTTCTCAATGACATCCTTTACTGCAACAATGTTCTAAGTATGTTTCCTTGGAACTTCTCTTTCCCAATAAATCGACTCTCCATATGAACTCCCCTCAATCATCATCCAATGCGATACAAGGATGATCCCATTTGTCCACTTTAGAAATTTTTCTAAGTCCCAAACTTCACATGCAACTAGATGAACTCATCTCCAATGTATTTCCATATCTGCACCTTCACTACTTCTGCCTCAAGGCACCATGCATTCACCACCCTATTGTCAAACCATATTGTTGCTAACAGACTCTTGTGACTCTGCAAAGAGTCACCTCGTTCGATGGTTGAGATCAACATAAAACAACCCTACTTTACTCAACTGTTGTTCTCGGTGATGCATGACATGAGGACATCATGATAGAAACATGCCCAACCAACTGCCTATTGCAGAGTTGCTTTAGGTTTCCCCATGTCATCCAACACACCCAAGTTCTTCACCTTGTTGCAACCCAAAACTTCTCTTCTTTGTGATCACCCTCTGTGTTTCGCTTCTGTGATCAATTTTGTTGTTATCTCTACAATAAGTCGTGCAACGAACCCTGCAATCATCTTCCTTGTCCAAGTTCTTGGGTTACCCAACGAACTTTGCGCTTGGTCTCTCCAAGGTGTTCACAATAGGTTTTGGCATTGAATTTTATCACAAATCAAACCAACCAAGTCTTCCTCTGTGATCAAGTCTGCGACAAGTTCTGTGATGAACTCTGTGATGAGTGATATGATCACCCAACTTGTCTAAGTGATTTGTTTCACTACAAAATCTTCTCCCAGTATGCAAAAGTTGTGCTCCCATCTCAACCTTCTCATCGCGCCATTAACTGAACCTTTTTCGTGAGTCATATGCAAAGTCTTCCATGAACAAGTTCGTTGCATCGAACCATTCACCAAGTCTTCAAACATTCCCAGTGAACTACGTTTGCAACGAACTGCCTCCTCAACAAGTGTGCCCCACCACAACTATTTTGACTACAATAGTGGTGAATATAATGAAACTTCTTTGATACCATATATCATGTAGATAGTGGTGAATATTTTCTCCCCAACCCCTCTCCAAAATCTACAATGAATTCACTTTGATATTGGCATTTGTCACGTCCCCATAGTGTGCCTTATGATCTACACCTCTTGAGGGCATGCAACACCACAACATTTCTCACTTGGCTTCTTGGAAACACCAAGGATACTTCATTCAGACTATGCCTCTTCACCTAGAGCATACCCATACTTTGTTCTAAGCTACCAATGAGTCACACTCCTACTCTAGTGAAACACTTATATACTTATAAATTCATTAATTGCTTTAACACTTAGTCATTTATAAGCATACATCCATGAGAAACCAATAGAAGTTTGGAACAAATGAAAGACAAACACATATATAGTGCGGGTGACACAAACCGTGCCTAAAAATCATCTAAATATTTTTTATTGGGAAACAATTACAACATGAGCACTACCGGCTCGATTTACAATAGGGCGGAGTGAAATGACTTGCCTCACCTCACCAAAAAAGTCATACAAAAATCGTCACCAAGAATCTCTATCGCAATCATATCTACAACCACCTGCGGTGCACCTCAAATTTGCATCCAACCACAGACTTGTCATCTCTTCGTTTCTTCAAACTCTGCCTCTTCCTACAAACTTCCTTGATTTCAGTTATTCCTCACACATACCTCCAACATACCTGTGTTTCTAGGCTTATAAAAAATCATCCCAAAAGAAACTTTCCCATCTCTCTCCAACTAATCTATTGAAGGGGTTAGTCGGCTTTGCCAACTAGACCCGCCAGTCGACTGGAGTAGTCGGTTAGGAAGGTGGTCAAATAGGTAGTTAGAGAAAACCAACCCAATAGTTAAATAATGTAACCGACTGGTAACAAAATATCATATGTGTGTGTGTGTAATGGAATGTAAGAAGAAGAAGTGATTGTTTCGAGTATAATAAAAATATTGTATGGTTATCTCACCTCTTTTGTATGTATTTCTATATGACTATGTGCTCTTCTATATGATGTTATAGTATGTGTTTATGTATATAAGGATCTATCAGTAACTATCTCATACTTCCTCTCAGACTACAACATTGGTTTCATTTTCGGTAGTTCTGAAATCAGGCATGGATAACGAAGGCACATAGATATAAAATTTGGAATACATACGTGAATGGTGAGAATGAAAGATTACCAACTATATCATAAATTATGGAAGAATAAATTTACTGACACTAGTAGAAGCCCACACATAGTTCTTCTCAGAGACGCATGAATAATTTCTGGAAGTTATTCTAGAGGCACTTTACAAATATCTCAACCAATATAATGTGCATACTAACTCTCGATGATAATTTAATGTATAAAATCATAAATGAGGGAAGGAAAAACTTGAACGAGTGGTTTGATTGGACCGTGCAAGACTACATTGAAGAATAAGCAATCGAATATAAAGAGGCAGTCAAAACCATCAAGAATAAATTTTATACATAAATTCATGACAAATTTCTTTGCACTGTATCATCGTTAGTTCACAAGTTTCTCCTAGATAAAGGAGCAAGAAACATCATTGAGTACCAATCCCTCTTGAAAAATTCTCCTCCAAAATATAACTAGAAAGAAATACAAGACGAGTGGGGACGGTTCTTGGAATCTAACAGTAAATACACTAGAGAAGCTTGGGAATATTTCTTAAAGAAATTATCTTAAAATAAATGATGAACACCATTGACCATGAGTTAGTCGAGCCAGCGTCAGGGGGTTGGATGATCTGTGAGATGGTATAAAGTCAAAGTTGAAGTAGAAGCACACCCAAGTCAAAAATGTCAAAAGTTGGGAGGAAGATGATTAATTCAAGTGTGAAGTTTGAACATTGAACATAGACCCACAAACCTTCAATGGAGATAGAAAACTTAGAGTGAGATAAGAGAAAAAAGAGGCGAGAAGAGTTGCAAAATGAGAGGGATCCCCTAAAATATCATAGAAAACCTATCCAAGAATGGCAGATCACTTGAGAAACCCTTGAGAGCACCCCGATGGTTCTTAGGAGGAGGAGAAGCTTGTAATTAAGCATCTCAGTTGGTGGAACCCAAAAAGAAGATGACCCAGTCGATATGGAGATTGACAAGTCAAGACCTACGGTTCCAATTTCTCCTACAAGAAGTCCTAGCCCGCGTATTACAAAGTTTCTCCGCCAAAGACTTCACATGGATACACAATCACCAAGGATATGGTGTCGAACTAAAAATGTTGGTTAGATAAGAGATCAAGTGCTCATTGAAGAAAAAGAAAATCGACTGAATGATATAGTACTTCATGTAAGAGACCTCATGGACTCCCCCCTCCTGTCAAATTTATTATTAGAAGATTCAAATTCAATAGACAATGATAACCAATCGACGTGACCCTATAGATGATGATTCATTGAGTATATAGAAAAATCTTGTCAGATAGATGTCCTAAGTCCAAGAAAATAACAAGTGAAGTTAGCAATTAAATATATCCCTCTTGAAGATCCATAGCAGATCATACCAGTCAAGTCAAATAATCCTACTTTGAATCAAAGAAACAACTCGAATTTCCAATCGACTTTGACACAAATCCTTGCAATAGTCACAACTAGAACATAATCTAAGAAAGTGACAATGGGGCTCAACCACATTCCAATCTACGAAGGAGATGAGGATCCCAAACGACATTGGCTTGTTTGCAAAAATTTTGGGATGCAACTAAGATAACATATGAAGATAAATAAATGGCACAATTTGGTGCCACACTTCGAGCTAGAGACCTTACCTGGTTTATGAAATAAACAAATAATCAACAATGCTCGAAGTTAGAAATATTTTTTTTTCCTAAAATTCTTTAAGATGCAAGACATCGGTCACTTGGTGGATCAAAAGTTAAAAGAAATCAAGAAGAACCCAGGCGAAACTATCCGGGAGTACGATAAAAGGTTCAAAGATCTTTTGATCCAAATTCCTTATTCAATCGACGAAGAAAAGCTGGTATAATGGTATGTATTAGATATATTACAAAATATTAGAGTACCACTACGTATGTACAATCTCTCGATATGTGAATAAATCTTGAAAAAAAACAACAAATATAAATGGATGATGAAGGTATTTCAACTTCATCATTCATTGAAAAATTACTAGAAGAAAAACTGGTGGAATTACGACAATCAATTAAGAACATATTGATCTCTCACAATGAACTATGGTGTACAATCTATTCCAATGAAGGCCACACAAAAGATTATTGCAAGTTCAACAATGCCCTAGACCCTGTAGTCTGTCGAATTCATATTGAAACATTATGTGATATATGTGAAGGAGTAACAAATCATACTATGAGGGACTGCCCACACAATTTGAGAAATGTGTGCCCAAAGTGGTGCACTTATGCGAGGATAATAATCACTCAACCCAATAATTTCAGTTGAATGGAAAAAAGCGAACAAACATTCACTCGGTATATCACACATATAGAGTTGACTAGAATGTCTACTAAGGTGGAAACAAATATAGAGGTTGAGGCCGAGGAGGATACCAAGGACTTGGATGAGGAGGAAGAGGAAACTTCAGTAGAGGATGAGGTCAAGGATGATATTATTGCTTCAAATGTTAGAAGGATGACCACATCAGTCCAGATTTCTAAATCAAAGACAGAACTGATCTCAAGTTCTATAATATTTTTGGAGTGGGAGACCACTCACTCGAAGAGTTTCCAATAGTACTCGAAAAATTAATGAACAAAATAAATGTAAATCTCTTACATATAATTCCAAAACATGATATTTTGAATTTGAAGAACCTCCATGTAGTAACACGCTTGGGAGTTGGTGAGGTCATTTTTCTAGAACCACCAAATCAAAAAAAGGGTGGACGAACTACAAATCCCAACCAAACATACAAAGACAAACTAATGAAGGAAGCAATGAAATTATTTAGAAACAATGAACAGGACAAAACCAACAAGGGAAGACATGACAATATCTCAAAAAATGCTCTAGACGAATTTCTACAACTACTAAAAGAGAAATAGTCAGTCAGACGATTGATTGACCTACTGAGTATCTTGAGAGAATATAAAAAATATAAAAGACCCATTAAAATTCTACGCCAGTTATCATAGGAAGCACAAACAAATGACTTTGAAACTCAAGTCGAACTTGAAATCAAAGGAAACTTGATCAAACAATTCATAGTCTACTTCGGATCCCAAGTAAATATTCTTCCAAGAGAAACATGGGTTCAACTTGGGAAGCCCCCTTTGGAACATACAATCAATTTTATGAAGTTAGTAGATCAGAGGTTTATTGAGCCAATTTGTACAATCAAAAGTGTAATAACATCTACAATGGGAATCTTGACGAGAGTCAGCTTTGAAGTAATCAACTTGGTCAAAGGCATCCCCACCTACCCTACATTATTCAGATGACCGTGGGGGCGAAATACGAGGGCCACAATCTCTCTTGAAAGAGACAAAATCAAATTAAAAGGAAGTGGTAGAAAAATAATAATCCCCCTGGATCCAAAGGAAGGTAACCTTGGGTTGAGACATGGGATGAAGAACATGAAGATCATCGAATATATCGAGTCATGAATGAGTAGAAGGATAACATAGAACCCAATCGTGAAAGAGAAATATTACTTGGGTCTCCATTTTCGATAGGATAAAACTAGGGTACAAAACTATACAATTTGCATATGGAAACTATGAATCACAAGCAAAATAATGTTGGTTGATAGAATAAATACCAATAATACTATCCAAATCATGCTTCTCAATACAAGCAGTACTTATTGTCACCGAAAGAAATCTCAAGCAGACACCAACACTAATTCTGACACACCCACACACGAAGAAATTGTTGTGGTTCAGTGAAAGAAACTCTCCATTGATGCATGTCGACGAGTTTTCCAACTCAGTTGGAGACTAGGTAAGAGTTTAGAGTCTATTCGAATCATTTACAGGTCAAGAAACCCGATGGTGGGAGACACATGCACCTCGATTGCAAATATGGAACATTGTCACTCTTTTCTTTTTCGAAATATTTGGTGGGAAAAGACTATAAACCAATATTGACATGTTGATGTTCAAGCCTGGGTTCGACCTAGTCACTCACATCAAACAATATGAGAATAAATGGCTGAAAGTAGGCTATAGATATGAAAGGGTATGGCCTCACATGTTTCCAAACATGTAGGATGACATACCCCACAAATGGTATACAATTGAAAAAGTGCGTGAACACACAGTCGACTAGAATGAAATAAAAAATAACTTCCTTAAAGACTTCAAATTCAGACCTGAAGAGACAATGTTGCAGGACATAGCAAGAGAGATAAAAAGATTCTTAGAACAACCAAATCCCCAGGAAACTCACAAAAAAAGGAAACACTCAATTCAATATGGGCTCGACTTCGACTTGTAACTTAATATCGATGCATAATTCAAATAAGATCATAAGTCATCGAATAGACATGGAACACATAAGTTTTATAGGACAAACGTTTCGATGGAAGAAAACCCATCCAGGAGTACAAAACCATGTAAAACTAGTCTACTCTGCAACCAAGGAAGAAAGAGAGGAGAAGGATGATACTGAAAAACTGGACTTTCTGTCGATTTATAATAAAGTTGTGGAAGGAGAATGCCAATTGGATGAGTCAAAAGCACCTGAATGGATAGATTCATTAATCAAAACCAAAGAATTCAAAATTTCAATAGTTGATCAACCAAAAATGGCTAGAATAGGTGACTATTGTTCCAACACGAAAATTATAAAAATGATTGACCTACTAAAAGAATACTAAGACATATTCATATGTGACTATAAATATATCATAGGATTGGTACAATATATGGGTGAAATTAAAATCAAACTCACCCCTCGCACCAAGATTATTAAAAAATGACCATATAAGCTACCACACAGATACAATCCCATTGTCCAAAAATAAATTGAAGCAATGCTTTTTGCTAGCAGTATATATCTGATTTACAAGTCGGAATGGGCAAGCCCCATGGTTTTGCAATCAAAGAATCATGACCCAAAGAAACTAAAGAATATGTGTCGACTTCCGTGGGCTGAATAAAATCACAGTGATCAATCCATTTCTGACACCATTTGTTGATGAGATTATCAATGAGGTAGCAAGACATGAATGTTACTCATTCATCGATAGCTTCTCTAGATACAATCAAGTACCTATAGCAAAGTAAGATCAAGAAAAAGATACATTTATCTCCAAATTCAGATCATTCACATACAAAGTCATGTCTTTTGGCCTAAAAAAAGCCCCAACAGTCTTCTCTAGGATAGTGGTAAAGGAATTTCAAGAATATATTTATAAAACAATGATCATGTACTTAGACGAATCGACTATCTACAACCTACTAAAATACCACATCCAATGGTTAATAATGATGCTATAAATATGTAGGCAAATCCAACTATCTTTAAACATCAAAAAGTGCATCTTTTCCATGCCAATAGGTATACTGTTGGTCCATATTGTATGAAAGGATGGGATAAAAGTCGACATGGCCAAAATTAAAATCATCCTTGACTTGAAACCACTAGTCAACCAAAAGCAGATCAAAATCTTCCTTGGTCACATGGGGTATTACAAAACATTCATCTAATACTACTCTGACATGACGTTCCCAATTGATGATATTTTAAAGAAAGAAGTCAAGTTCCAGTGGAGTCAAGAATGTGATAAATCCTTTGAACTATTAAAAATAAAATTCATAGAAGCGCCCATCCTTCGATTTTTGGACTGGTCAAGAAAATTTCATGTTCATGTCTATGCCTCAAATGTCACTCTTGGCACAATCTTATCCTAACCATATGATGAAATGATCTACCACCCGAACACATACGCCAGTCAGAAACTAAATAAAGTAAAAAGGAATTATTCGACAACTCAACGCGAAGATTTAACAACAATTTTTTCCCTGCAAAAATTTTTACACTATATGCTAGGGAATCCCTTTACATTTTTCATAGACCATCAAGCACTGAAATATCTAGTCAATAAACTAGTCCACCAAGATAAAATATGTCGATGATTACTACTCTTTCAAGAGTTTGACTTTGAAGTAGTAGTCTGACTGGGAAAGAAGAATTTCAGCCTAGATCATCTATCCCGACTTGAAACAGGGGAAGATCCGACATGGATAGATGATGAATTACCGGACGTGAATTTATTTAGGGTTGAATCAGTTCCCAAAGAACTAGAAGAAATCACAATTTTTCTAGAAGAAGAGAGAGGACCTGAAGATCTCCCAACCAATAAAGGAAAAATCCTAGCCATGAAATATACACAATTCAATCTCATGAATGGATATCTTTAGAATCTAGGACTCGAAAACATTCTGTGATGATGTGCATTAGAGAATGAGTGTGAAGACATCATAAATGAAGCACACACAGGCCCAGTGGGGGCTTACTTTCAAGGCGACACGACAACTAGGAAAATCCTTCAAGCTAATCTCTGGTGGTCGACTTTACATAAAGGTTGTTGAGAACAAGTAAAGAAATGCAACAAGTGTCAAAGGTTAGGGAGACCATTGTGGAAGAACAAAATTCCCATGCACTCAACAAACCCCAGTTTATTGTTTGAAATTTGGGCTATGGATTTTGTCAGACCTTCCCCCCAAAAAGATAAAAGGTCGAGAGAAAAATACATTATTAGAACTGTTGAATATTTAACAAAGTGGGAAGAAGAAGAACTAGTTGAGAATTGTACATGGGAAATGATTGCAAATTTTATTTATGAAAATATAGTAACCATATTCAATTATCCCTTAACGATAATCACTGATCAAGGAACCCATTTTATCAATAGTACAATTGAAGTATTCTTGAAGAAATTCACAATCGACCATAAAAAAACAACCGCATATCATCCACAAACTAATGGGGCCATCGAGTCTTTTTACAAAACACTACATAAGGGCCACACTAAAACATGTGGTCTCGATAGAGATGACTAGGATGACAGAGTTCCAACAATACTATTGGCATATAGGACAACATACAAAATATTGACTAGCCAAACACCCTTTAAACTAGTTTACAGACAAAAAATAATGATCCCACTACATTTTTGCCAAATGCAGGTCGGATAACTTATGTTTTTGAATTTGATCATATGGAAAGTACAAGATAGTGCTTCTACCAACTTAACCAATTAGACAAAGAAACGATGTTGGCCTAGCAGCATCAGGAAATTCAGAAAAGTTAGCAAAAATCCTGGCATGATCGACACATTAAGAAAAAGCACATCAATAATGGAGACTTGGTATTGATGTATGACAGTTGAGTAAAATTTAAAGCAAACAATATATAGATTGCATGGATGGGTCTATACGTGGTTCGAGGAAATCCAACCTTCAAGAGTAGTATAGTTGAAAACACTACAAAGGAACCCTTTCAAGAAATTAGTCAATGGGGTTCATCTAAAAAGATATCATACATAGTCTCCTAAATCCCTACTGGTGAAAACCTCCTTGGGGTGCTAGTAGGAATCGACTTGGTTGAAAACCCTTTAGGGAAACCAAAGTCGAAAAAAGGAATAAAGAAAAAAAAATATGTATATTTATAAAAGGATTAAAAGAAAAATCTAAACAAAGTTAAGAAAATCCAAAATAATCAATCAGTCGGTTACCGGGATTAGGTACAAAAAATTGTCTACTACAAGCTATATGATCAGCCAAATATATTCAATGCATTCATTCATGAATATCACATTTCAACATGAGGAGAGAACAAACTCCCCAGGCACCAATTAGATAAGAAACACAAAAATCAAGAGCAAGTTCAGTATGAAGACGAGATTTTCAGTACCACTACTTAAACAAGCACACTGATTGATCAAACGAAAGAGAATTACATCACCCAGTTGAAAAATAACTCACAAGTGTGAATTTCGAAGATCAAGCGAGTGAGGAAAACATAAAGTGAGAAAACATACAAGAAACACCTCAATCAAACAAGAACTCCATCGAAAATGAAAGCATGGCCTCAAAATACCAAATATTAATCAATTCGACAAGAAAATAGAAGTCGACATGGTCGAACACTTCGACCAGAGGATTTCAACCAACTGGATAAACCAACCCGACCAAAAATCACAAGTGAATGTCGATCGAGTTGAGTGCACACATCGAGAAACTAAAATCAACAAAATTGATGTGACTAAGCTGCATAATTTCCTTAATCCTTGACATGAAATGTTTATCCGCCGGAAGCAGATCAACCACCATATCACTGACAAATTTAGAAGGTAAGTACAAGCGCTTGCTCTAATGATAAAAAGGGTAAAATAGGATGGAAAATACCTAAATGGAAGTTGTGTACCAAACAATAAGCTCAACAATGGACATATGAAATCATATAAATTGATTAACAACGGTGATTGTTGCACCAAATCACAGGTTTTAGTTTCATTCAAATAAGGATAAAGGAAACAAAGATGTAGTATGTGAAGCTTAAAACAAAAAATATAAAGAAATTAAGGCTATATTGAGAATGAGCCAAGAATATAGGAATTAATCATTGATCTTGAGGAATTACAGTAGTCATGCAGACTTTATAGAATAAACACATGCACATCGGTCAAAATTTCCCTAACCAATTACCCACCTTTCCTTACCTTGAATTGTTATTTTCATAATCCATGGAAATTTTTCTTGATCTTTCTGAAAGATGAGACTTTCCTAAAAGAATACAATTACCCCCATATATGTCTCTTTAACATTTTTCTTGATAGGTATTTCTTAGGAAAAGCAATTGTCTGGAATTGTCTCTTCCTAAGAAGTCCAAAGTAATATCATGTTATTGATCAAGAACATCATCTCAATTGTAACAAAGACGAGTTATCTCCTCCTTTGCATACATATTTTAAACTTTTTTACGAGTGGGACCAATCCAATTTTTATAGAATAGATAATCACTTCTCATAATTAACAATTATTCCTCTTTTACTTTGATTGGATACAATAAATGAAGGTCCTCGATGAAGGTATATGGGCCTTCGACTTAATGTGATTAGTAATATCCAATGATTTTATAATCCCGATCTTCTTAAGTGATAAGATCTTCATATATACCATGACTAGATAACTAAGTGAAACTTCTATAGATGACAAAGACTTCGACTGCTAGAATCTTGGTGACATAATTATGCATGATTGTGATTAGAACATGATAATTACTAGTTGGTTGCATAGGGTACTTTGAATATGACAACAAAAATAGCTTTAAAAATTAGACTTGTCGTACTCCTCATATATAAACCATTCCTATCACATGCCTTCATCCTATTGACCAATCATTGTCATGTATCATAGCTTGATTGATTTCTAACCGTCTAATTGAATCACATTTTACTGGACACATGTCAGGCCCTGATTCAATGACACATTATTCTTATTGAATCGGATGTGTCGTTGATGCAAAGAACTTGTTTTCTCAGCATTTGTTGCATTCGGCTCTAGCCATTTATCAAACAATATTCGAAAGGATACCAGTAGAGAAATCATAGCCACCATCAACTTACCAACAAAACTTTCATTTTTTCAACACTACACCTTCTGAATTAAACATGCCAGGTACCAATCATCAATCCAGAACCCTAGATATAATCATTGAAGGGTCTGAGGAATCACATATTCTAGAAAAAGTAACAGCTCTACCGATTGATGTAAGAATACATGAGTGGGATATTCCTCAAGATTCGAAACTAGTTAAACCATTAGAAAATACATGAAGTGCATAGATCCCAATAGGATTTGACACCAACATCTTCTATCATTCACGCTCAGATTTCTCATTGTCATTTTGTAATAACCGTAAAAAGAACATAGTAAAAAAAAATTGTATTTTTTCACAATCCCCTCTTACTTGAGATGAGCTGGGAATTGAGGAGGGGGGAGATGTTCTAGGGGCTAGTCGGCTCTACCGACTAAACCCACCAGTCGACTAGCAAATTTGACTAGAGTAGTCAGTTAGGAAGTCGCTTAAATAAACAATTAGAGTCAACCAACCTGGCAGTTAAAGAATGTAAACGACTGGTATATATATATATAAATCTTTGATGGTTCTCTCACCTCTTGTGTATGTATGCATATATGACTATGTGCTCTTCTATATGATGTTATAGTATGTTTTTTTCTATGTAAGGATCTGCCCATAACTATATCATACTTCCTCTCAAACTACAATAGAATTCACCTCAATGAAACATAAGTCTTCCCAAGTGGAGATACTTGTCTCCTTGAGGGAGCTCGCCCTCTCTGTCTACCTCAGAATCACAAATCTCTTGCTCTCCTTTGTCTTGCAAAAAATTTCCTTCCTTGGTTGTCCACCCTTGTTATCTTTTATTCTCTACAAAGGTCACCATCATGAACCATCACATCCTTTAGGGGTGTCGCGCCCCTTCACAAACCCATTTCCAAACGAATCACCATGCCCCTTCATGGACCCAGTCGCCTAAACAAATCATTGTGCCCCTTCGCAGACCCAGTTTCCCAAACGAACCCATGATTTGGTCAATCATCATGCCCCTTAGGATCGACATGTCCAACCTTGGTGTGCTCCTAATGTAAGCATTCCCCATCTATCAAACCGAATTGTCATCTTGGGTGTGCACACCCCTTAAGTGAGTCAAGACAAATCTCCTAAGTGTGTCCCCCATGCCTTAGAAAATTTTCTTTGTTGTTGAAGCACCCAAGTATTTCCCTCAACTATTCATCAAACCATTCATTGTATGACTTGCGTCACAAGGAACCTTGGGTGGCGTCGCTCCTTGGCATGTGGCGCACCTTGTTGGATTACTAAGAGGGGGGGTGAATCAGTAATAGAGCAATTTAATCCCTTTTAACCATCTAATCCAAGTGTTATATCAATGAAGCATTATCATTCAATAACTGCAGAGTAAATAAGCAATGAACAAATGAACAATCATACACATACACAGTACACCAGTGTTTTACAAGGAAACCCAAATCGAGAGAAAACCACATAATTCTTTTTCTTATATGTCTTAAAGAATTACATTCATTGGAAGCACCAACTTCTTTTGTTTTCCAGCTGCAACTAGAAGGAGGCTCCAACCCCCTATTTTCTCAGGCTATAACCTGAGGGAATCTCCAACTCCCCAATTCTCTGGCTACAACCAGAAGGAGGCTACAACCCCCTATGTTCTCTGTCTACAACCGGAAGGTGGCTACAACCACCTATCCTTGCCCCGTCCTGCCACCCTGAAGTAGAAGTAGAATGATGGAACCATTGTCACACTATCACTGTGAGATATACTACTGTAAACCTGTACCAATAAATTTGAACCATGCATCAACCATGCATCAACCTGTACCTCAGCCTGTAATCAACCTGTACCATAAACATGTGCATCAACCATGCACCAACCTGTAATCAACCTATACCATAAACAAGTGCATCAACCATGCATCGACCTGTACATCAACCTATAATCAACCTGTACCTCAAACAAGTGCATCAACCATGCATCAACCTGTAATCAACCTGTACCATAAACAAGTGCATCAACCATGCACCAACCTGTAATCAACCTGTACCAAAAACAAGTGCATAAACCATGCACCAACCTGTACCAAAAACAAGTGAATCCAACCATGTACCAAGTATGTACCAATCATGTGTCAATTACTCATCAACTATGACTTATCAATATGTACCAACATCATCAACTATACACCTCATGTATGTGCACCAACTCATCAACTACTTGTCTCAACCATGTACTCAACATGTACCACAAC
>JZKD02S0407412.1:84515-104700 GCA_000966675.3 Picea glauca | reverse complement strand
AATCTCTTAAACCACTTTGATTACTTTGACCTTTTGGGGCTTCTAGATGACATATGAGGGTCCTCCAACTTCGTAAGGCCATAACTCTCAAACCATGAGAAGTTATGTGACATTATACATACCACTAGAAATGAAATGAAATGTACTATCGATATAGAATAGTATTATCTGAAAATATATCATAACTCATACTGTTACCCATCAAACAAACTTGGGTCCATTACCCAAACCTGGGGTCTCCAATTTCTCATGGCCATAACTCTCTAACTGTGAGGAATTATGTGAAGTTCCACATACCACCGGAAATGACATGACAAGAAATATCCATCTAATATATTTTCCCTGACAAATTCACTTTTCTTCATCTCGTTATTCCATAATTAAGCATGGGTTCTCTTACTCCACAAAGCATCTTCCCTTGAGGTCTTTCACCATAAGGGGACCACTTTGGATTTCATCCATATTTACTTCTTATCAACCATGACAAAACAATAATGAGTCATATTTACATCAAACAATGTTGGGTCCATTACCCAAGCCTTTGTGCTATAGGGCTTTCTTCAAGGGTTTACATCAATGAGAACCAACCTTAATCAACACACCTAAGGAACCCCAACTCTCCCTATATGAATACTACCATATCCTCATTTTCACCGAGCATTGTGCCTTCCCAATTCAGATTGTGGTGGAAGTGTGTGTTCCCGAGCTAAGCTTCCAAGGCCTTCCAGGTATCTCCTAATTGAATAGGATTGTGTGTTTTAAAATTGTTTTATCATAGTGCTTAATGGATAAGAACCTTTTAATGATTGTCATATAAGTTTTTGTATTTTCATATAATGGTTCTAGTAATTTATTTTTTGGGCACTTGTTATGTATCTAGATTTGAACTATTCATTGCAATTCTATTGGGAGTAGTATAAAGGGATAATAATTTGGTGAACCCATCGATAGAACCCCTATATTGAAACCACCTCTCTAACCATACCATACTCCCACCACTCTATGTGGTCCAACATATCACTATGTCATTTTTATTTTGTAGTGTCCCCATCCAATGATCTCGGTCACATGATGGGTTTCCAAATTATGTCCCTCATAGAACATATCCCCATAATAACATATAAATATGCCTCTTGGGAAAGAATAGAATTTAATAAAATCCATGTGTAGTTCCGAATATAAAAATAGAATGGAAACAACAAGAATAATCATGCATAGCATGCATGATACAGTTTTTTTTATAATAGAAAATAAAACACAATTTTACATATTTATAAACAACATTAAAGCATGTATAGTTTACCTAAAGAAAATCCAAAAAAATGGCTACGTAAGAGAAATATTCCACCCATCCGTAGGTATATAGTGTAGATACCACCTCCAAGCTAAGCTATGAAGCCACTGAAATAAAGGAAAAATGTTGCATGCTTTTCTCTCTCTCAACTCAACCCATTTTCTCTCATGCTTAGCCAATTTGCTTACCATGAAGTATTACAAGAATTTCATCCATTGATTAACAACATATGAACTCGATTCCACTACCCCATAAAGCACAAGGAATATCTAACCCTTCTCTACTCCATAGTTCCTTAGAGATATTCATCCCTCAAGTTCTCTTTATTGTGGGTAAAAAGATCATAATATGTTGTATGTTTTTTCAGAATTACTTGCAAGATCAATATGTGTCTCTCAAGCATCCAAATAGAAGTAAATGCACAATGGTTAAAGGTTTGTTAATTTTCCAAGCCTTTGTTCTCACTTATAGCTATCACTTTTCATAAAATATCTACAAGTTTCTCTTAACAATGGAGATTTCAGTGAATTTATAGTATTTCCATGGATAACAATAGAGGAAACAACATGAAGAACTTAGAGCGTGAATGTGATAATCCTAGAATGAATGCTAGAGTGAATGGGAATGAAAGAATTGGTAAAATTATGGCTAACATTACTTCCAACTATAGGTATGAAAGACTCTTGCATTCACATAATCATTGTACGCAATGCATGCTTCCATAACTATGTGAGAAGACTTTCCCACAAAACTTTTGCATGTATTCAATGATCGATTGTAATAAATAAAAGGAAGTGCATGGATTCCTTTAAGACACATGGTGGAAGAAGAGGTAAATTGTAAGGTTGACACCTGGAAATGGACTATTTAATTTCCCATAGGTCCCCTTTCTTCTTCTCTAGTGGAATCCCAACCATTCTTGTGATGTTCACAACCATATTGAACCATTATATATTGTTGTTGGTTGCTTATCTGGGTTATACCTTTAACATGATTGACCAAGGTTTAGGTCTACTAGGGTTCCAACAAAGCCTCTAAAAATATCGGCCCTCCTGGTAAACCATAAGGTAATGCAGTACACAGAGTGCACTGCGCAGTCTCACCCGAGATAGTCTTAATGGGTTACTGCAATGCTCAAGTGCTTGCAGTCCAGGATTGAATGGGGATCTGTGATTGCGTGCTGTGAATTCTATTTAGTTTATTAAGCAGTATTATGTCATTCACCGATCTTATTTATCTTGTTGTTCCTTATGCATGCATGTAAATCAAGAGATCTAACTACTTCATCAAAGAATTTGTATAAGATTTAACCATTAACAACAAATATATAAGTGATAATCATTCCACACAACACATGAATTACCGTGGATCACCCCCTCCTGGGCTACATCCACAAAGATTTGTCTCTAAGGCTCTTTTATTATAGCTCTCTCATGCATGGCGTTGTGCGCACTACACTCTGGTCATACATTCATCAACTATACTCCACGACCTCTTCGAGGCTGACTAGATCGCACCAGGCTCCTCAACCTGTGATCTAACCCTCAAGGTCTCGTCATTTTTCCCTCCCACAACTCAACAATTTACAAAAAGGTATCAGATCATATTTGTGTCACAGACCTGTTACTCTATCTCATGCGAGTAACTCATGACAATCATAAAAGACAATGACCCCTGCCCCTAGACCTCCTAGGTGTCTATTTATATCTATCCTTGGCTCATCAACCATTACATTCTCTTACCAAAACCCTAACCTAATTAGGTCTTCTTGCAAGCTGGCCTTGCGCACTTTCTTCCATTGCTTTTTTGCCAGTTGTCTTTCTTTCTCTTCTTCTTGCATGCGTGCCTCACATGCTTTTCTTCCAACTATCTTGCCTCCACGTTGTGCCTTTTTACCAAAATTGGCTTGTGCCCAATAGGCCCCGAACACTGACATCATGACTTGTCCCGATTCACTGCTTGACTCATTCCACTGTCACTACTTGCCTCCTGCTTCAGACACTGCTTGCTACAATGCGACATACATCTCCGTTATGCGCTAGCACTACTGTTGAGCCTGAATTTTCTTTTTGGCCATACTGGTGACCACCTTCTTCGTGATGGGAGACTGTAAGATCTCGCCTCCCTCAGCCTTGATATTCTCAATGATCTTCTTTGCTGCATTGCTCTCCATGACCAGTTGCTCCAAATTTTCTTGCAGGGGCTCTAGCAACGCCTGCCTAGATATATTCTATGCTTGCAGTGCTTTCTCTTCCAACTGCAGAGCCTTTAATTTAGTGGTGGTCTTGATCTTCTCCAGGAGTGACACTTTTTTATGTCGCTACTTCACTTCCGCCATTGCTGCATGGATCTTGGCTTCCTTCTCTTGTAGCTCCTGGAGGCTCCCATCCTCTAGTAGGTGAGTCCAGAGTTGCACGCTCTTCTCTAACAACGTCGTGATTGTCTGAATACTTTGGACAATGCCCTCTGCAACAATGGCCGCCTCCTGTTCTCCCTGCGCTTTGACTTTTGGAGGAGTAGTGGGTGTGACACACTCCTCCAGCTCTTTGATTTTCTCCTTGTATTCCTAGATAGTCTTCTCTATCCTGTTCAAATTCTCTTCCGATGACCCTGCCTCGTTTCTTGTGCTTCGGCAATTGTTTGAAACAAGATGTGGATTTGTTTCTCCATCTCCTCCACTTTCTCCTTCGCTTGCTCTTTTTATTTTGCCTCAAGGTTGAGGACTTCCTTTAGCGAGATGGTCTCTGTCTGGGCTATCTGTAAGTCTGTGGCATCTGCTCTTGATTTGGACTGAATCTCATGCGGGACGCTCACCTGAAGTTTGTACAACACTTCTGATGGAATCTTGTCCAATGCCACATCTAATGTCTCGATGTATTTAAGAGGTTTCTGTGTTGTTTCTTTGTCAATGAACATCCTCTATGGCATGACGATTAAATTGGAGCTAGGTTGTGCTGCAAACTGTACTATCTCAGGCACTAACACTCCTTCCTTAGCCTGCGTTGGTGTTTCTTTTGGTACTTGTGCTGCCCTGATCCTTAACTGCTCTAGCGCAGTTTTTACCTATTGCACTTGATCACCGATTGAAGTCATGTGCTTCTCCTCATTCTTCCATACTTCAGCTAGTCTCTCCTCAATTGTTGTCGCCACTAACTCCACATCATCCAAGGTTATTGAGATATGGATCTGTGGCTTGTGGGCCTTTTTCTTCTTTCGGCCACCACTGGTGTGCTCCCTTGGCCACTTCTCCTGGGTAGCTGATGGCTCAATACTAGGGGTACTTTGGGTATCCCCTGCAGTGGTTGTCCCTGTTTCTCTGCCCTAAGGAATATTTTGGGTTCCTGTCCCTTGCTCTTCCTCCTTAGGGATTTCGTGTGTCCCTACGCCTGTTTCTTACACCTCATGGATTTCCTGGGTCCCCGCATCTATCTCTTCCACTCACACTTCTCCCGTTGAGTGTATGGGTGGTTGTTTTGTGCGCGGGGGAGCCTGTGTATACCCCCTTGGTGGTCTATTCCATGTGCGTGGTTTCTTCTTGGCTGGGGTGCTCCCCCCCTCTTGGAATTCAATATTTCTCTTCTTGGTTCCTACCCCATTGGTGCATGTTTGGTGCATTGGGGCCGGTCTGTCCTGCATCTGAGGTTGTGCACTTTGGACCGTGGTTGGAATATGGGGTACCTTCCATTCTTCAGGCCACTCCTGGACCTCTCTTTGGATTTCTTCATGTGTGATGCAATAGTTAAGTTGTAGCCATTCTTTGTCTTTGTCACACTTGACTTGCATCCATAAACTGTGGAGTGTTGCGCTGAAGTTGGCAACCTATCCAAAATCTTGGACAATCTCTGGTGTAATGAGCCATGTATCCGTAATAAGTTCTTTCATCTCTGTGAAATACCTCGCAAATGTGTCCATATTTATCTTCTTCCTATTCGGTTATATGTTGTTGCATAATGATGTGTAGCGTGTTGCACCACACTTTCCTGGTCTCTTGAGATATGTATTGTAGATCGGTTCTTTTCAACCAATGAGGCCAATGAGGATGAGTAACCACGAGTAGTGGAACTCAAAGCCCCAATCCTGTGTGTCTTTATAATCCTCCAAGAACGAATTGAGGAGGTATGGGGCCCAGCTCATCGAGCTCCCCTTTGCACATTACACAGCGGTGACGACCAAACCAACCGATACTTTCTCTTTTCAACACTTGTGAATTAGTTTTCACCCGAGGAGTTTGGTAGAAAACCTTGTCGTGGGATCATTGATGTCATTGATCATGATTCCCTTGTTTCCTCGTTATGCGCCATACTTATCCTTGATCTCATATGAGATGGCCTTCGCTTTTGTTTTGTCCTCTAAGTACTTGTTGGTTTCTTATCTGAGTTATACCTTTAACATGATTGACCCAGGTTTAGGTCTACTAGGGTTCCAACAAAGCCTCTAAAATTATTGGCCCTCCTAGTAAACAAGAAGGAAATGCAGTACACAGAGTGCACTACACAGTCTCACCTGAGATAGTCTTAATGGGTTACTGCAATACTCAAGTGCTTGCATTCCAGGATTAAATGGAGATATGTGACTATGCACTGTGAATTCTATTTAGTTTATTAAGCAGTATTATGTAATTCACCGATTTTAGTTATCCTATTGTTCCTTATGCATGCATGTAAATCAAGAGATCTAACTACTTCATCAAAGAATTTTTATATGATTTAACCATTAACAACAAATATATAACCAATAATCATTCCACACAACACATGAATTACCATGGTTCACCCCCTCCTGGGCTACGTCCACAAAGATTTGGCTCTAAGGCTCTTTTATTATAGCTCTATCATGCATGGCACTGTTCTCACTACACTCTATTCATACATTCATCAACTAGACTCCACGACCTTTACAAGGCTGACTAGATCACATCAGGCTCCCCGGCCTGTGATCTAACCCTCAAGGTTTAGTCACTTTTCCCTCCCACATCTCAACAACATACAAAAGGGTATCGGATCATATTTGTGTCACATACCTATTACTTTATCTCATGTGAATAACTCATGACAATCATATAAGACACCGACCCCCCCTAGACCTCCTAGGTGTCTATTTATATATATTCTTGGCTCATCGGCTGTTACATTCTCTTACCAAAACCCTAACCTAATTAGGTCTTCTTTCCTGTTGGCCTTGCGCATTTTTCTCCTCTACATGCGCACTTTATATCACTTTTTTTCTACCATTTGTATTTCTTTCCCTTATTCTTGCATGCGTGCCTCGCATGATTTTCTGCCAACTGTCTTGCCTCCACGTCGGGCCTTTTCCCAAAAATGGGCATGTTCCCAACATGCTCCCAACATTTACATCGTGACTCGTTCGAAGTCATTTCTTAACTTATTCCATTGTCACTACTTGCCTCCTACTTCAGACACTTCCTGCTGTAGTGTGTCATACATCCATGTTATGCACTGGCACTGATGTTGAGCCTGGCTGGTCTTGTCGGCCATACTAGTGACCACATTCTCCATGATGGGAGACTATAAAATATCTCCTCCCTCGACCTCGATCTTCTTAATGCTCTTCTTCATTGTGTCGCTCTCCATGACTAGTTGCTCCGCCTTTTCTTGCAGCTCCTCCAAAAATGCCTTTCTAGCTGTCTACTGTGCTTGCAACGCTTTCTCTTCCAACTGTAGAGCCTTTAATTCAATGATGTTCTTGATATTCTCCGGCAGTGACACTATTTTATGTCCTTTCTTCACTTCCTCCATTGCTACGTGGATCTTGGCGTCCTTCTCTTGTAGCTCCTGGAGGCTCTCATCCTTTAGTAGGTGAGTCCAAAGTTGCGCACTCTTCTCTAACAAAGTCGTGACTATCTGAATACTATGGTTGATGCCCTCCGTAGTTGCAGTCACCTCCTATTCTCTTCGTGCTATGACTTCTGGAGGAGTAGTGGGTGTGACACGCTCCTCTAGCTCTTTGATTTTCTCCTTGTATTCCTGGATAGTCTTCTCTATCCTACGCAACTTCTCTCCTGATGACCCTGCCTCGTTACGTGTGCTTTCAGGAATTGTTTGAAACAACATGTGGATTTTCTGATCCATCTCCTCCACTTTCTGCTACACCTCAAGATTGAGGGCTTCCTTTAGCGAGATAGTCTCTGTCTGGGCTATCTGTAAGTTTGTGGCATCTTCTCTTGCTCTGGACTGGATCTCCTACATGACGCTCACCTGAAGTTTGTACAATGCTTTTGATGGAATCTTGGCCAATGCCACATCCAATGTCTCGATGTATTTAATAGGTTTCTGCATTGTTTCTTTGTCAATGACCATCATCTCCGACGTGATGATAAAATTGGCGTTGGGTTGTGCTGCAAACTGTACTGTATCAGGCATTGGCACTCCTTCCTTAGCCTGCATCGGTGTTTCTTTTGGTTTCTGTTCTACTCCGATCCTTAACTGCTCCAGTGCATTTTTTACCTCTTGCACTTTATCGACAATTAAAGCCCTGTGCTTCTATGCATTCTCCCATACTTCGTCCAATCTCTCCTCGACTACTGTCACCACTGACTCCACATCGTCTGAGGTTAGTGAGATATGGTTCTGTGGATTGTGGTGATTTGAATTCTTTTGTACACCACTGGTGTGCTCCACTGGCCACTTCTCCTGGGTCGCTGATGACTCAGGAATAAGGGGTCTTTGGGTATCCCTTGCAGTGGTTGTCCCTGTTTCTCTGGCCTCAGGAATCTCCTCAATTCTTGTCCCTTTCTATTCTTCCTCACGGATTTGGTGTGTCCCTGCGCCTGTTTCTTCCGCCTCAAGGATTTCCTGGGTCCCTACATCTATTTCTTTTGCTCGCACTTCTCCCATTGAGTGTATGCATGGGTGGTTGTTTTGTGCATGGTGGAGCCTTGTTTTCCCTCTTGGTGGTCTATTATTTGTGCGTAGTTTCTTCTTGGATGGGGTGCTTCCCCCCTCTTGGCCTTGGGAATTTCTCTTCTTTGTTCTTGCCCCTTTGGTTCCTATTTTCCACAACCATCATTTTTCGAATCACTGCATTGTCTGACTGTCGGTCCTTTTTTTGGTGCACTGGGATTTTCGGGCATGCAGAGTCCTTGGCCTCTATACCCTTTCCTTCTGGCGTAATATTATTATTTCGATGTGATGACTCAATGAATTGTGCACACTGACTCTTTTTTTTCTTTTCATCACACTAATTTTCTCTCCTACGTGCGCAGATTTTTGCCCTGTTTTTTTTTTTTTTCAACTGCGCGGTAACTATCAAGTTGTTGGTGGTTGACTGTCCTTGTATAGATTCAGTCGAATCCCATTGACCATTCCTTTGAGTTCCGTTGCTTCTAATTCCTTCAATTGTACGACTCCTCCGTCTGTGACAATATTGACCTCATATGGTCCCAACCAATGCATTCTAAACTTTCCTGGATGTTGAAAAAACTTGTTGTCATACAGTAGGACTAGGTCTCCTTCCTTATTACTTTTTCTCTTGATATGTCGTTCGTGCCAAGATTTGTCCCTTGATTTTTGTACTTCTTGGTGAAAGCCTACTAGAATCCTATCTTCTTCCATTTTCATTAGTTGACTTAGCCTTTCTTGTACTACACCTCGTTCTATCATGTTCGTAATCGTTTCTATGCACAGAATGGGTACCAAAAATTCTAGTGGCACCATTGCTTCTTTTCCATATACCAATTTGAATGGTGTTTGTCCTATCAACTTCTTGTTGGTAGTTCTATATGCACATAATACTACTGGTATCTTTGAATCCCGGTCATCCCTATTGACATTGGAAATCTTGGTTAAGGAATTTTCTAGGATCCTGTAGAAGGCTTCCACTGTTCCATTTGCCTAAGGATGGTATGGCATATTTTTTTGATGGTAGACCTCAAATTATTTAGTTAGAGCTATGACAGTTCTGTTGATTAAGTGAGTTCCTTGATCACTCATCATAATCCTTGGAAATACAAATATGGTGAGCACATGTTCGAACAGGAAGTGTGTTGTTGTCTCTTCGCTACAATATTTAACTGGTGCTTCCTCTGCCCATCTTGAGAGGTATTTCGTCATAGTGATAATGTATCACGTGTCTGATCTTTTTGCGGGTGGGTGAATTGGCCCAATAAAATCGTTAGCCCATTTTTCAAACACTTGTAGCGTCACTTGTGGATGTAAGGGCATCTCATCCTGTTTGTTTGGTTTTCCGACCCTTTGAAAAACATCACATTGTTGAAAATATTCCTTTGCATCTCTAAGAATAGTTGGTCACCATAATCCCACGCGCAATACCTTCTGCGCAGTAGATTTTCCTGCATAGTTTCCTCCCACTATTCCTTCATGGGCTTCTACCAATAACCTAGGCCCTTCATGTTCTAGTGCACATCTTCTCAAGACGTTGTCTGCCCCCATTTTATATAAGTTCCCAATGATCAACTGGTAGTCGGTTGCTCAGACAACTAGATTTTTCCTTTGTGCGGTGTTAAATTCTTGTGGTACAGTCCCTATACTTAAATACTCGATAATGTCAGCAAAATAATCATCCACGATTTGAACTGAAAATAACTACACGTCAGGGAAGGTATCCTCTAAGTTTGTAGGCTCCTCACCATTTGTGACCCTTGACAAATGATCAGGTCCTGCGTTCATCTTTCTTGGTTTAACTATGACTTCAAAGTCAAATTCTTGAAACAACAGTAACCATCGACAAATTCTCGCCCCCAACATTGGCTTGTTGACTAGGTACTAAAGGGTTGAATGATTTGTGAACATCTTAAAATGTTTACCAAGTAGGTAATGCCTAAACTTTTGAAGTGAGTAGACCATAGCTAAAACTTCTCTTTATGTGGTATTGTATTTTTTCTCGGAGTTTGACAGTTTCCTGCTTGCAAATTCTATGGGATGAGCCAAACCCCCTGCTCCTGGTTGCGTCAAAATATCTCCCAAGGATATGGACGATGCATCTACGTGTACATGGAATGTCTTCTCCCAATATGGAAAGACTAAAATGGGTGTTGTGACCATCTTCTCCTTTAGGGTGTCCAATCCACATTAGCATTCCTCCTTCCACTGAAATTTAGTATCTTTCTTGAGCATTTTCTCCATCGGTGCAGTGATCTGCGCATACCCTTTTATAATTTTTTTGTAATATCCTATATGTCCCAATGTGGCCATCAACTGGCGCACTGATTTCAGTGGTGGTAAGTTCACAGTGAATGCAATCTTTGCAGGATCCACAATCAAACTTTGTCTGCATACTATGGGACCCAACAGAATTCTGAAGGGTGTTCCAAATATACATTTATTAATGTTTAAGGATATTTGGCATTGCCTGCATCTTTCTAACATCATCCTCAACACCTCTACATGATCCTTCAATAGGTTGTACACTATCTAATCATCCAAATATACCTCTATAAAATGATGGATGAATTCTTTGAAGGCAGCAATGACTACTTTGGAAAAAATTGCTAGTACATTCTTCAGTAAAAAAGGCATGACTATGTACTGGTAGGATCCCCATTCTGTTGCAAAGGTAGTCTTGTACTGATATTTTAGTGCTATTTTGATTTTGTGGTATCCTGAGAATCCATTAGTGAATGAGTATGCTTCCTGACCTCCCACATTTTCTAGGACTTCATCTGTAAAGGGTGTAGGGAAGGGGTCATGTAGGCAAGCATCATTAAGATTTCTCAGATCTACACAGATTCTTATGCCTCCTTGCTTCTTCTCCTGAACTACCATGGGGCTTATCTATTCTAATTCTTCTACAGAATCTATGATTCTTGCTTCCAGTATTCTTTCAATTTCTTCTCTGAATTTTTTCTTGTATATGGGGTTCAATCTGTAAGGCCTTTGTCTGATAGGTATTGCCTTCGGTTTGAGAGGGATATTCATCTCTCCAAGTTCTCCTGAAATACCCTTCATTTCTATGAAGGTTGTCGGGAACATGTCACTGTACTCACACAGTAACTCCATTATCCTTTCCACTGTTTACTCATCCCAGTAGTCCCCAATGATGGCCATTTTTGGATTCTCAGTTGTCCCAATGTTGACTTTCTTCACCTTGATCGGTGCATAAATTAATTTTGATTCTATGGGTGGACCTTCCACTTCTCTTTCACCTTCAACTTCCTTGATCTGAATATCGCGCAGATCATCTTCATTTGGTCCTTCTTCCTGCACATGGTAGCATGACAACAATTCTTTCACTGTCTGTTTGTTCTATTGTTGTACTTCTGTTATGAGTTCAACTTATGGTTCCTTAGTGAATATATCCCCTCTTATCTGCTTAAGTGTTGCATCTATGTTGGGGTTCTCATGCTCGAATGAGAAAGTGACTGTAAAGTTCTGCTGCAATACTGGCCAACTCGTAGTTCCTCTGTGCAGTTCCTGATCCATGTACCAGTTTCCTGGGATACCCTCTAATGTGTGTACAAAATCATGAGGCCATTCCTCTAGGGGTATCATTTTCCACAACGCTCTTCACTTCTCCAAGTGTTCCACTGGTGCCCCTTGTCCTTTGTATTTCTGAGTTGCGCTCATCTTTTGTTCTGCGCCAAATCTGATGCGCATTAGTTTTTTGCATTGGTACTAATCCTTGATTCTTTCTTTGTGTGCACCCCACCATCTTGCAGGTGTATCCTTAAGTGCGATGTTGAAAGCCAACAATCTCTGACTATCTGATACTTCATCTTCATATATTTTTAGGAATTCTTCCAAGTCGTTGATTCCATGGAAACTTGGAGGTTCTCTGATTTATGTCCCAATCCACCTTACTGCGCAGTCTATTCGTGTGCATCTTCTCGTTGAGACCTCATGTAGGCGTTTCTGCCAATTATCCAGACCCATGTCTGATTCGAAAGCACATGATGTGATACTTCTCTAGCTATGTACACCATCGACGGTTGGATTGATGTAGTCTTCGGTGCATGCGGTGGTTTGATACAGCTAGTTAATTGCTTCCAGGTCTAAACATGTTGGTTCCACAAATATTTCGGCTTCTGATGGATCTAGAGGTGCGATAACCCTATATTCACCTGACTCAAATGTCATCTTCCTAGTCTTTAGGTTGATTATCACCTGATTGTCAAATACCCAATCCAATCCCAGTAATCATGGATATGGTGTTGTGCCATCCACAATTTCGATCACTTCAAAGTCTGCCTTAGTGCGCACTCTGTCCATATCTAATGTCACTCCTTTCAGCCTCCCTATTGGAAAAACTCTATGTAAGTTTGCTAACTTCAGTTGTATTGGTGAGTAGCCTAAGGTTGGTTCTCTCATGCATTGCCATATATTTTTGGGAAATACATTCACTTCATATCCCAGATCTAATATCACATCACCCATGTTAAAATATCCGATGCTGGAATTCAATCTAAACTCTCTGTTGGTTCTCCTTCTAGCATGGAGGTGATTGGTTGTCCTCTGTTATAACGTTCCATCAGAGTTTGTAGTACATCTATCTAACAGATTCTGTAATACTATAACAGATGATGGATCCTTAAATACTTGAATGCAGGATTGTAGGAAATTTTTAATACAACTTACTTGGTTTCCCAGATGGAATTCACTGGTATGGGCCAATGTTGACGACATTTCATATGTTGCAACATCTTGATTATGATGTGCAGTAGATGTAGACACAACATTCTGCTTGAGAAATTCTTTTCTGGCCTCCTTAAAGGTCTCCTTCTCCTTTCCTACATCAAATTGCTTGGGTGGCTCAATATTCTTCTTAATCCACTGGTGTTGTACCGGTTCTTGTTTGGCTGCATCATCTCTTGTTTTATCACCTCCACACGCCACTATGTTGATGTTTCTTCCTTCATCCCCCGCTTCTACTGAAATCCACTGAACAGTCTGATTGTTCTGATTCCCGTTTTCCTGGATCTTTCTTAGTAACGTAGGACATTCTTTTGTGTCATGATCCAATGCGCGACAATACATATAGGTCACTGGTGGGAGTGGACATTCTCTTGCATAGTGTCCTGGTTGTTGGCAGTTATGGCACACTACTAGACCTCTTCTGCATCCAAATCCTCCTCTGCCTCTTCCTCCTCTTGTGTACCTAGTGCGATCTACGCGCGATGTATTGTATTGAGGTACCTCATTATACTACACGAGGTTATACTACGGTTGTGTAGTGTTATACTGTTGTAGTTGCATGTTGTTATATTGCGGTGGTGCCTGATTAAATTGTGGTGAATATTTCCCTGTCATGATTTTGGCTTGCACCCTATATGTTTCTGACATCCGTTCCCTCATCAGATCCATTTTTTTACAGTCTTTGTTACTGTGCCATACTGACTTGCAAAACATGCAGTATGCATTCTTTGGTACTGTCTGGTATTTCTGCATCATAGGACAATGATATGGGTCATGCCCATGTGTCTTGCAAATTTCACACAGGGGTCCTCCTGTTGGAAATGGATTTGGCATCCCTGTTGCCATATATTGCGTGAATGTTGAACATTCATTCTTATGGTGCCCTTCTATTCTATATGTGGTACACCAAACAACTTCTCTCTTGTCCTTAACCTTATTCTGATTGAGCTGAAAGGTAAGATTCTTCAGATCCTCCTTCAACTACTCTATAGTTGGATCTATTTTGCGGTACTGATTCTCCTCCATTTGCAAGGATGCCTGTAGAGCCTCTACTTGAGATTGAAATTTATGTTGTATGAGTGGTTATTTCAGGTGCGGTAACAAATAATTCACAAACAGATGCCTATGCTACATGTCAGTCATGGCATACCTCAATTTCCCTTTCAAACGCTTAAATCGCTGGTCAATTTCCCAGATAGATTCTCCTGGTTTCTGTTGGATTTCTATCATCTCGTTCATGTATTGATCCTCCGAGCTCGACTTGTGGAACTCATTAATCAGTAACTTCTTAATATATGTCAGTGTCCTTGTCGTCCCAGGTGCACTCTTTACGTCGAGACTCATGTACCAGTCTAGTGCACGGTCTCTTAGCGTAATGGCTAGTTGCGCAAGTTTAGTATCTTCATCCGTGATTTGTTTTGCTTCCCAGATCTTTGCAAAAATGAACAAGTGTTTCTCAGGGTCTTTCGAAGCTTCTCCTTTGAATTCTAGTAACCTGATGGTGGGATCGTGTCCTGCCATCCTGAATGTTGAACTACTACCTCTGTGTGGTGTAGATACTTTACTAGTGCTTCCTGAACTGGCTCCCCCGGTTGTTGTTCCTTGTGTCGATGTAGTTCATGCTTTCTTCCTTCTCCCAAAATTTGATTGTCTAAATGGTGGTGTTCTTTTTGGTGTGTTAGTCATACATGGGTTTATGGGTTCTACACTAACATTAACATGGATGGGATTGCTTCCTTCTATTCCCGCTCTTGGACCTCTCGTTTTCCTCTCATATGTTGCGCACAAGATTTCCTCAATCTTCTCCATAGCCCGGAGATCCTCTACCTCTTCTTCATCACTTGTCAAGCCTTCCCTCGCAGCTACGACTCTCTTGTTGTTGTTCATATTGTATTGGTAGGGTACTCCACTACGTGTCTTTCCAGTTGTCACCATGATCCGCTGGATTTGGTCGTTGTCCATCATGATTGGGTCCAAGGCTTCCTCCTTCTTTCCTTTATCCACTTCTCCTTCCATTTCTCCCTTTTCTGTCAGTGCTTCCCCCCTTCCCCCATGCACGCAGGAAAGTTTAGTTATCTGATTCCATTGTCATTACACCTTTGTTATATAGCAATATCTTAATAGAAGTATACAATGATCGAATATACCTTCCTCGAGGACCTCATAGAAATTATGTCTCTGCTTCACTATACAACTTCGCGGTATCTACTACAAATTCTGTTATAAAGCTTGCTACAACACTATCAAGCCAAAAATCTACTGTGTGGGAGAATTTTTTATTTACCTGCTATAACTGCGCAATCTGAACTGAGGTCCACTCTAACTATTGGATCCAGTTTGTTGCGTGATTATCCTTCAACCTCAATATCCACTCCTGCAATAAGTGTGGAAAATCACAGAAAAATACTTCATGTAGATCAGTAAACACATACTTCTCAAGGTATTTGCGTGGTGTTACTCTAGGGATTCTATTATCTTTCTGTGCAAACTCCAACTTCTTTGTCTTCAGCCAACTTTCGATCTCTGCTTTCGTGGGATTACACGGTCTCAACATCCCCTTCTAGAAATGCATTCTCACCTTCTTTTCGACTAGTTCAATATTCCCTTGACCCACCTTCCACAAATCTTACGTTTCTTTTAACATATTTTCAACATATCCCATCTACTCAATCCTATGTTGTCCAATCGGCAACGAAACCATTTTTTGGTTGCTTATATGAGTTATACCTTTAACATGATTGACCTAGGTTCAGGTCTACTATGTTTCTAACAAAGCCTCTAAAACTATCGGCCCTCCTGTAAACCAGAAGGCAACGCAGTACACAAAGTGTGTTGCGCAGTCTCACCCGAGATAGTCTTAATGGGTGATTGCAATACTCAAGTGCTTGCAGTCCAGTATTGAATGGGGATCTGTGACTGAGCATTGTGAATTATATTTAGTTTATTAATAAGTATTATGTCATTCATCGATCTTAGTTATCCCGTTGTCCCTTATGAATGCATGTAAATCAAGAGATCTAACTACTTCATCAAAGAATTTGTATAAGATTTAACCATTAACAAAAAAGATATAACCAATAATCATTCCACACAACACATTAATTACCGTGGTTCACCCCCTCCTAGGCTACGTCCACAAATATTTGGCTCTAAGGCTCTTTTATTATAGCTCTGTCATGCATGGCACTGTGCACACTACACTCTGTTCATACATTCATCAACTAGACTCCACAACAAAACACTCATAGGATACCTTCAAGATACCTTTAACATGATTGACCCAGGTTCAGGTCTACTAGGGTTCCAACAAAGCCTATAAAACTATCGGCCCTCGTTGTAAACCAGAAGGAAACACAGTACATAGAGTCCACTGCACAGTCTCATTTGAGATAATCTTAATGGGTGACTGCAATACTCAAGTTCTTGCAGTCCAATATTGAATGGGGATTTGTGACTACACATTGTGAATTCTATTTAGTTTATTGTTTTTGCAGTCCAATATTGAATGGGGATTTGTGACTACGCGTTGTGAATTCTATTTAGTTTATTAAGTAGTATTATGTCATTCACCGATCTTAGTTATCCTGGTGTTCCTTATGCATGCATGTAAATCAATATATATAACTACTTCATCAAAGCATATGTATAATATTTAAGCATTAACAACAAATATATAACCAATAATCATTCCACACAACACATGAATTATCATGGTTCACCCCCTCCTGGGCTACGTCCACAAAGATTTGTCTCTAAGGCTCTTTTATTATAGCTCTGTCATGCATGGTTCCATGCACACTACACTCTGGTCATACATTCATCAACTAGACTCCACGACCTCTACGAGGCTGACTAGATCTCACTAGGCTCCTCAGCTTGCGATCTAACCCTCAAGGTATCATCATTTTTCCCTCCCACAACTCAACAACTTACAAAAAGTTGTCATACCATATTTGTGTCACAGACCTGTTACTCTATCTCATGCGAGTAACTCATGACAATCATAGAGGACACCAAACCCCACCCCTAGACCTCCTAGGTGTATATTTATATCTATTCTTGGCTCATCAGTCGTTACATTCTCTTACCAAAACCCTAACATAATTAGGTCTTCTTGCAAGATGGCCTTGCATGCTTTTATCCTCTGCATGCGCGCTTTATTCCGCTTCTTTTTTGTCGGTTGTCTTTCTTTCCCTTCTTATTGCATGCACGCCTCGCATGCTTTTCTGCCAACTATCTCGCCTCCACGTCATGCCTTTTTCCCAAAATGGGCATGTGCCCAACAATTATATTTCATCATTAGTATTTACATACCTATAATTAGCCATGACAAGAATAAAACATGGTCCATACATGTATATATAGAATACATGCCTAATAATTCACTAAATGGCCCTGGGCCTTGACCTTCATAGTAGGAACCCATATTATCATATTTACACCGGTTGCATGCTTTTATTTGTACACGCCAAAGGTAAAAACTAGGGTATTGCACAATCCTCCACCTAGAACCACGATTGACATCCCATATTCTTCCACTCTTCACCATGCTCCCGTGAATATGATTTTCCTTCTATGAATATCATTCCTCCTAATTTGGACTAGTCTTTGTAATCTAATCTCCCATGTTCATGTAAAGTAGTTTGAAGGGAAGACATGACTAGATGGAATGATAACAAGTTTGATGGAAGGGAGGGCCAACAAATTCCATGATTCAATTGAAGGGTTAACCATTATAATGCCCCTCCTTACCTAACACTTCTTTGAGAAGGATTAGGAAGATAATCTGAGGATTCACTAAAGAGTTTAGTGACCATGTTTCTAATTATTCTGTATGAATGTGACTTATGGAATATACTTAATTGAATGGATTCATTTGATAGTCTTAATTGTTGAGTATATTAACATATACATTATGATTGATATATTCTTGATCATGAAATGAATACTTATGTTGTGAACAAGTGTGAGTTGTCCCAGGTGGAGGGGACCCATAGGACATGTGGGTGGGGTTTATTAAAGGAAGAATAAGGCTAAGGAAGACAAGTTAAATGTTGTGAAAGCTTAATGAAACTGATTAACTTTCCTTGATATTAAATTTCTTATATTTCATATCTTCATGCATGTATTGTGACCTGATTACATTGGTCACCTGAGGGGGGACATAGGTGGATATGACTGTTTGGAAGAACTCTAGGCTGGAGGTCAAACAATAAATATCCATTGAGGGTAACTAATAATATTGAGTAGTCGATTATCATTATGATATATATTTATGTGATATGTGTTTGATTATTGCATGTGCACGATATGGGGAAGCCTTGCCAACTAGCAAACATATGGGTGTGGTCCATAATCAAGGAATCCTTACTAGAGACATGGAGTATGAATGGAGGCGTGGAGTCTCAATAGAGGCTTAGAGTCTCTATTTGTAAAATATATGGTTTTTATGATTCAATGGCATGAAGTAAGGTGGGATGGCCTTACTTTCCAACAACTCATTGTTTCTGATGTTGAATGAAAAATTTAAAAGACCCCACGGTTGAATTAATTCATAAATTATCCACCCACTTTTAAGGGTCTCTTAAAAATACTCTTATTTTATTGAAAAATTGAATTACTATTGAAGAAAAATGAATAATTAAGAAAAAAATGGAAATGACACATGTGGGGGGGAGAGAGAGTGATGAATAATAAGGAATCAATAAATAAAATAAAATGGAAAATTCATAATTTTGCATGAAGGGAGTGAGTTGGCTAGCCTCAATGGGTTTATAAATAGATGGGGAAATCCATGGCTTGGGGAGAAAAACCTAGAGAGTACAAAAATGTTGTAGAATTTCTGTCAGCATGAATAACTTAACTTGAGTGTTAGTTGGTATGACTAATTTCGATGTTTCCAATGGATGGTAAAAACCCATGCTATGTATATTCTGCACCCAAAACTAGTTATGATCTCATAGAGATCATGGGTCTCAAGCTAATAAGTTTTACGTGAGTATGGTTGGGAGGAAACCGGTTGTCACTGTGAGAGTTGGAAATCACGAGGAAATTGGAGCTGAATCATAATTTCAACTATCAGAGTTGGCAACATAGTCAGGTCTAATTTATATTTTTTCTTGAAATTTTAGTTGGAATTCTATTTTGTTGTTGGTTAATCAATCCATTCATTGTGTGGGTGAATTAGTCCTACAATTTAGTACTTAGGTAACTTAACACTAGTAAAAAAACATTTAATTTTCTTGGTTGTATCTCTTATTTTACTTGCAACATGAATGGATCTCTATGAATGACATTGGATAAATTGGTAGGAATATCACTTTGCCTCATACTCACTCTAAATGCAATATTTTTTAACAACTATCCTTATTTTGGCATTCTGATTGAGTTACATATCTAGTAATGTAAATCAAGTTGAATGGGTGAATGGAATCTTGTTGCATTCTAATAAGAATTTTCACTGCATTGTATTTTTTTATGGTTAACTTGAACTCGATGAGAGGGAATCATTATTGAGAACTATTAATATATATTCTATGTTTTCTGATAGATTGGAAATATTTGGTGGTAGAGAGATGCTATGACATCCATGAAATTATTTAGACATTAGAACTCCAAATTATTATTAGATCAATATCAACAGTGTTGAAACACAATTTACTAGGGGAGATTTTATTTTTGTAATCCATAAACTTGGATATTGGTTTTTGAAAATAATTATAGTGGTAAATCAGTTGATAATAATCTTAGTTTCAATGTACATAATGGTAGCCTATCATATTATTTTAAAAAAATGGTAAGCCAACATATTCATATACATATGCTCATCTCTTGTAGAAATGTGTGAAAACGAAGTCCATGTGACAAGGAAAAATCATTCATACCCACATGATAACATTTGGAGATGGAGTAGATGCATTCACTTGGAACACACTTCTAACGTGTATGTTAAAAATAAAAAATACTTTTGTCGAAGTTGCATGTCAAGTATTTGATAAAATGCCTAAGAAAGATTGGGTCTCCTTGATGTATGTTAAAAATAAAAAATACTTTTGTCGAAGTTGCATGTCAAGTATTTGATAAAATGCCTAAGAAAGATTGGGTCTCCTTGATTGCTATGATGGGTGGGAATTCTTAAAAATGCCCTAAAATCATTATCTATATATGGGAGCAAATTTACAAACTTTGGGCATGCTTAAAAACTCCTAACAATCATTTTTTATATATGGAATCCAATTTCCAGGATGTCAATCATTTTTTATATATGGAATCCAATTTCCAGGAT
>JZKD02S0407412.1:38354-51927 GCA_000966675.3 Picea glauca | reverse complement strand
CCGACATGATCAATCCACAAAAGGGGATTGATCTAATCAATAATAAATATATTTTATCTTTATCCACAAAAGGGGATAAGAATATTCTTTGCAGTTACACAATATTTTAACAGGACACAGATCTGTGATTCTAACACTTAATAGAGCACTCAAGAGTTAACATTCATCAATATCCAGTCTTAGTTACAACGCAATTAAACCCTAATTACAGAGTATCACAGTATTCATTTAGATCTAAGGTACTTAATCACTAATCATATGTACATAAGTCAGATCTAACATCCATCCATATTATTAAGCACTAAGCATCAACAAATGATTCATCTATATTAAAGCACTAAGAAAGTAAACACAAAAACACATCAATACATCGCACAAAGCATAGCAACACAACATGTACGTGGTTCACCCCCACCCTGGGGCTACATCCACCAACTCTTCTCTTCTTTATTATATTTGGTCAAGCTTCTTACAGGCACATAGCATCCAAGTCCCACTCCACAAAAGACAGAAGATCTGCGTGCACTCTGCCAGATCCTCCTTCTTATAGCTAGGGTATAGCACCAATCCTTCACACAGTCTCTTACAATGACTTGCACTTATCTTTGCAAGTCTCACACAGTATGCACAAAGCACTTACAACTCTTGATCACGTAGATCCAACTCTAGCACTTAACACATTGGCCTCTAGGTCTCTTTCCCCTAATTACATTGCTTAGATACTTATTTATACATTACAAAATAGGCCTGAACATGGGTAAACCCATGGGCTGACATCCCATACCCATTACATAATCTCAAATCCCAAAAAGGGGCCCTAAAAGGGGTCGAGATCCCACAATCTCTGCTTCGTCTTGCGCTCCACCTTCGATATCTTGTTGAAGTCCCAAAAATAGGTCAAACATGACCAAGAATCCTCAAAACTTGGTCAAGGGCCAACACTAAAGTAAGCCATAGAAATATAATCTCATGTACAAGTGATATCCACTAAGTTGAAATAGTCCAACAAGATCGACCATAAATTTGGATCCTAGTTACAAGAGCTCATGTTAACTCCCGACTAAATATACCTGACCTTAATACCTAGCTGAGAATGATTCTCTAAATTCCTGATGTGATAATGTGGATCCAAATATATAGATCTACCTATACCAAAACAATTTTTGACATAAGTGAAAAAGGTCGGATGGGGAGCTGGAAGGTGCACTACTAATAGAGAATAGGCAGGTTGAAAAATGGTAGTCATAATTTTCTCTCGACTTAAATCCATGATTTTCAATACATAAGTGAGAGTAGAGTCATTGAATAGAAGGTGAAAGTAGTTTCCATCCCATAAATGAAATCTATGCATGCACCAATCATCACAAGCATCCTTTAAGTCATACTAACCTTATCTTTCTTAGTTATACTCTTCATTGATGAAAATATATGTGGTACCAATAATACAGTTCTCCTCAAATTTATAAAGTATCTCTGTCATATATTAGTATCCATTATACAGATCCTAGAGATATTTTTTTCACCAACATTTGTTCCTCTAATGGCACGATCCACCACATTTCCATTATTCGTTAGGGTTTGAAAGAAGAAATTTGCAAGTGTTGTACTACACTTGATATTGTTTGGAAGCATAACATATAAATAGTCAAATCAAAGCCATAAAAATCCTCTTTACAATGGTGTTGTTCTAGCAACAATCTATGCAACCCATCAAAAGATATCTACTCTCTATTCCATGTGGATGTCATGGAAAAAACCCAAAATGATTGATTTTAAATCAACGATATTTTCACTTCATGAAATCTGATTTGGATGTTTTTTTTTTAATTGGGTTTTTTTTTAGAGTAAATTAAATATATAACTTGTTTCTTCAAATTATGTTCATAAATCTACAATAATTGATCTAAGTGTCATGACCCTTTTTTCCTTTTGAAAACATGCAAAAGAGGAAAACAAATTCTTCATTTTTGGCCCAAGAAAGAACTTTGATACCACTTGTACTAAACCTTGATAAATATAAGATAAGATAAACCATTAGTTTGAGAAATATACTCTTAAACTTTAGAAATATCAAATGCATTCACACCATAAATCACACAAGAATATAGAGAATAACCCTTAAGGTAAGGCACTGTGATAGAATATTTCTTATGGAAGGAATCACTCCACAATCCATGCTTTCTACAAAACAATACCTCCAAGATATATAAATAAAATGATACTCATGTGTATATAAAATTTCTCATGAGTAGTCCTAGGCACCTATGCTAACTACCCTTTATTATTATATTATTTCCTCTCAGAAGTTGGTGGGCCTATTTATTACCCACCAACCACCAAGTGGGCCTATTCCATTATTATGGCCACATTACATTCATTATACCCTTGTGTATCTCCCTAGGTTCCCCACATTCCCCTACCTAGGTACATTACATTCCATCCCCCTTCACATATTTCATCCCTAAAACATGGGAATAAGCCATATAATATGACCTGCTAAGCAATGTAGCCAACTAGTACCATGCACTAAGCATCTATCCATCCTAGTGAAATGTGGGAATGGTGTCCAACAATGCCATTTCCTCTTAGATATTGATTATAGTTTCTCCTTGGGTTCCATGTCTTCATTGTTCTACTCTAATATCTCTATGCATCATTTTTAGTATTCCACGTGCCTTGATATTGGTTTTCATTTTGGTTCCATGGTTATCCATAGTAAGTTTGATGATGCTCTCCCTTTCCTTTATGATTGTTGTTTCTCCTAGTGGTGTGGGTGGTTATAAGCAACAACATTAGCTATCAGTTCTTATTTATTTGATACTTCAACATGTGGCTCCTTTGAGTCACTTATATCCTTATCTTATCCTTCTTTTGTATGCCCTTCAAGGGGATTTTCTTCATATGCTTATGTAGCATCTTCTTTTGATTCAATCTCAGACTGTTCATATGATGTGTTAGTAGGTATTGCAATTATTTTCCCTACAAGAACTTCTTCAAGTCCTCCCATGGACCCTTCTTTCTTAGTAAGATAAATATCCTTCAATGTAATTTTCTTTATCTTGTACCAAAGCTTCAAAAACTTCTTTTGTACATTAATATTTATTATTCTAACTGAGTCCATATAAGGATATTTTAAAACAATATCAACATCATCCATATATCTAGTGTGAAAATATAAATTTCATAAATATGTATCCATGGTAATCTTCAAATCTGTAAAATTTGAGGATTTTCACCTTCAACCTCTGTGCTTTGAATATGTTTTGTGAGTACTTGCAATATTTTAGCCAAGTTAACATTAGTGAAATTATTCTTTCTGCTAGGTTGTATAGACACAATGGACCTTCTCTTGTTGAATACATACATGAACCTATAAAAGGAAGTTTGTACATGAAAACAAACCCTTAGTGGTCTCTTTATCCCTTCTCTTTGCATGAACCACTTGTCAAAAGGTATTCCTTTTATATCGCATCAATATCAAGTGAATTTTCCCATATGATAATTTCCTCCATTATTCCATAAACTGATTTGTTTCTCCAACTAGAGGATGTTATAGATCCAATAATAAATGTATTCTTCAATATTAGGACCATCATCTTTTCCTATAAAATACATGCTTTCTATAACCCAAAAATAGAACTAGGGTTTGAGGCAACTCATGTAAAATGATCATAACACTTGTGATACTTATCTGATTTCCTATTAAGACCAAAATTATGAAATGTGAAGGATACTCTACATCTACTAGCATTGGTTTGAGTTAAATTTACTATCAAAATACATCCAATCAGGGAATTTTATGTCCATCACAAGAAAAACTATAAAATAGATGACTTTGTATTAGTGATAACTTCATTTCCTGAACTCTTATTTGGATGATTTTTTTTTTGAACTTGGTTTTTTTTATCGAGAGTAAATAAGATCTATAGTTGGCTTCTTTAGATTCTAGACAACAAGTTTCAAAAATAGACCTAAATGTTGTCATCCTCTTTTCCCTTGAAAAATATGCAAAAGAAGAAAAATTATTCCACTTCATGCACAAGAAATAGCTTTGATATCACTAGTTATGTACCTTAGATTTGAAATTTTTGTCACATAAAATATATCTAAGACTACATATAAAGTCCCCTTTACTTGATTATATTAAAATACCCTTAAGGTATGACACCACCTTATAATTTATCATTTTAAGGAAGGAATCCACTCTTTTTCACTTTCCTCTTAAGTTTGGGTGACCTCTCAATGAGATAAACTCAAAATACAATAAAATCCACACCTCATAAGGGGAGGAATCAAACCTTCTTTATAACTAACACAATATCCCTAATCATAATAACCTCATAATTACGTAGTGGACCTTGTTCAATGAGACCCCATTACATTTATTCAATACTAACTACCATAGTGTGTCTCATTTAATAATAAAAAGCATAGAGGATCTATTCCACCTTACATTAAATACCCTCCACTATTATTACTCTACTATGGGCCCTTCAACCTCCCATGACACCTTAGGGAGGATCCCAACATTCCACCCCCCTTACAAAAGTTTTTCCTTCAACACTTGGAGTGAGGAGTTATAACCATAAGATAGGGCCCCACATATGAGCATTGATTGAAATGTTGAAGTAATCCAGAGAACTAGAGTCCCATGTACATGTGCTATCCACAAAATTGAAATAATCCAACAATCTGCACCATAAAGTTGGATACTAGGTCTAAGAGCTCATGCCGACTCCCCACTAGATATATTTGAGCTTAATACCTAGATGATAAAGGCTCTCTGAATGCCTAACATGATTATGTCAATCCAAATATATAGATCTATCCATATAAAAATATATATACATAAGTGAAAAAGGTCGACTAGGGATCTGGAAGGTGCACTACTACTTGGGAATAGGCATTTGAAAACTAGTAGTCATAATTGGATCTTGACTTCCTTCCATGATGTGAGTCATTGAATAGAAGGTGAAATTAGTTGTAATCGCATAAATGAAAAATATCCATGCACCAACCATCATAATCATTCTCTAAGTCATACCAGTGATATCTTTCTTGGTTATACTCTTCATTGATGAAAGCATAAATTGTTCTCAGAAATTAAAATATCAGTCAACTGCATTTTTAATGGGCCCGCATGACAACTCAACTTCACGAGTTCATATCTTGAAATCTGGGTGATGGATTTGGGAAAAATTTATATTGTTGGAAATATGATATGATGAAGAGCACATAAAAAGTGGTTTTCATGGATAAAAAATTGTTTTCCACTTCCATAAAATTAAATTACATCCGTCCTCTTTTGATCGAAAATTAATCAAATTTTAAAAAATAAAAGTTTAATTAAAAGACTTTTATTAAAAAAGGAGAGGGACCCACTTTCAATATACTTGTATCAATGATGTGAATGCATTAATGATTAAATAATGAGACCTTTCTTACAAGGGATGTTTCAAGAAGTAACTTGTACGATACTTTCTAGAAGGGAGAAACCCTAACTACTAAAGTAGTTAGAAAATCTCTTCTTAAAAAGGGAAGAGAGGCCTCATCAAGAGGCCAAGATTCAGTATTGTCAGAGGGGCAGGGCAGAAGATCAAAGGAATAAAAATGTACATCCATGGATACACAATCAAGCTTCTGATCAAAATAAAGAAAACTACATCTTCTCCATTTTTTTATATATATATTCTTCTACACCACTTCTCATAGTTTTATGCTCGAATCTCAGAGTTGGGCACAAGGATGAGTTGTTGAGTGTTCTTCTTATATTCTTCTAAGATATTTTCTTATATGATCATGGAGTGTTTTCAACCACCTATATGGATGTCAAAGATTTTGTAATGAAGAAAGTAATTTAGAAATAAAACTCCACAAAGAATTTCTTTGGGATTGATCTCGACTGTGCTTTGTAACCCTTTTTTCAGAATATAAAGTATTTGAGGTTGACCTATCAAATTCTCTTTTGATCTTGATTGCAGTACTCTATTAAAATTATTTGAGATGATCAAATCATTCTCTCCTATGAAGAAGATATGGATGTATTTATATATTATTAAGAAGATTGTGTGTGATGTTGATCACAATTCAATTTTGATGTTGAAGCCATCCTTCAATCTTTTCTTATTAAAAGAATTTTGTTGCACATAAAGATCATATTGGGTTACTGAAGAACCATTCTCATATAAATCCAAACAATAAAGATTTGGGTTTGTTGTCTATCACTTTCCCTACTCCAAGATATTCAAGGATATATCTTTTAGCCAATGAGGAGAACCACCTCTCTAAAAACAAAGGAAGACTAATGCCCTCATGAGGTTGTCGTTTCGGTCCTGACAGATTCAAGTGTCAACAAGAGTATGCCAATAATTGAAGGAACCCCTACATCTTCTATTGATCTATTGATCTAGTCAAAGGGGTACACATACACACACACAACCACACGCATATGCAAATTGTGTTCAATTATGAATGTATTTAGATATTACATGTATATACATTGTGTGTATATGGTTATATTGAATATATTGTTATGTGTGTTTAGCCATGTTTTCATTTTCTTTTTTTGGGGGGTGGAGGGTGGCATGAGATTGATAATGGAGTTCATTCCACTTATTATTTTGGGTAAAGGCATGGCATTACCTAGGGAACTTCTCCATGTTTTCAAATTTTGTTTTTGTAATGAATTATGTTTTTCTTTAAAGGAAAACAAGCGAAAATTTTATTAATAAACACTGCAAGAAGACTTGCATAAAGAGTTCTTACATATCCAAAATTCATCCTTTTCAGAAACTACAAAAACTGGCACAAAACTATCTATGCTATCCTGGAGAACATAGTTTAACTTAAGCATGGACTGAATTCCAAAGGATCTCCCATAAAAAATCCTATAAAAAAATCCTAATATCAAAATACAATAGCACTACATCTAGCAATTACTGATATGGAGGCTCATTCCTATCAGAGACTTCATCTTCGAGGGATGGTGATGAATTTAGGTCCAAGATGTTCTGGAGTGGACCAAAAGACGAGGCATACTAAAAAAATGCTGAGATTTTTCGTGCAGGAGTCGGGGAATTGGTTCTGGAGCACAACTCTTCTACTTCGGACCGAATGACCACACATTCATTCTAAAGTTGTTGTTGGCCTTGGCTGTGCTCCACCAATATCTTCAAAGAGATGAGCAGTTGAGATGAAAGACCATTAACCTATTTTTGGAGAGATTGAACAAAGTGAATGAGGTCCAATTGATCATCCTATGGAGGCTCCATTCTCCAATGCACGCTTCCCGCGACTCTCCCAACAATGACCAATGAACTAGGGAATTCTAGTGACACTACAAACAAGTGCCGATCCAAGTTTTAATTCTCCAAATAAGTCATATGCTTCTAAACAATTAATAGATCCATTCTCATTAAATCAACACCCCAACAATGAGAGGAAAAGAACCAGGGGATATGGAATATGTCTCCTATCATATCCATAATATGCAAGATACGCTCACACCGAGAAATCTGGAGGTGATGAGGAGTACACCATGATGTAAATTTTAACCTTGTACAATATTTTACTCCAAACAAATTTTCAATAAAATCACATAAAATATACAATGTAAAATACACAAATTATAAAGAGATTTTCCCCTAGAAACCTAAACCGGGAAAACCAACATATTTTGTATTCATTCACCTCATACATTGTTTACAATACAATATACATATAGGAGCTACCGACATCCAAAACCCTAATCCAATGACATGGATTAGTAAACAAACCTAATTCCTTAACCTAAAATAGAAAACCATTGGCGAAAAACCATGTGCCAAAAAACCACCCATAACTGGACACAAAAATCGAGGACCTCCCAAAAATGGACATGGAAACTGAGGATTTTTTTTCGGGGGCTCTACTCCCTTGCAACCCCCCTCTTACCCCCTGCATGCCTTAGTTCTATTCTTGCAAAGAATATAACACATATCCAACATTCTCCGACTTGTTGTTTTCTTTGCATACAAGGGGTTACAAAGTTACATAGTCAACAATGTAGGGTAGCAATGCCCATAGATCCTCTACACCAAGAGAACTTCTCAGTGCTCATTGATATTGTTAATGAATCTGCAACATTCTTCAAAGTGTCCAACTTCATCAGTAACACTTTCTTTTCTTCAACCATCTATCTCACAAAGTGATATTTAACATCTATATGTTTTGTCTTTGAATGATAAGTTGGGTTCTTCGCTAGAAAAATTACACTTTGACTTTCACAATCTATCCTTATAGATTGTTGTACCAAACCAATACCTGAACACAATATTTGTAACCATATTTATTCCTTTCTTGCATGAGTAGCTACCATGTATTCAACTTATGTAGTTGAAAGTGCCACTACAGATTGTCTTTTGCTCATCCAACTGATTACAACTCCAAATAGATTAAACACATACTCGCTTGTAGATCTCCTACGATTAAGATCTCTAGCCTAGTCTTCATCCACAAAGACATGTATGTCCAACACTTTGTCCAATCATGGTATTCCTTGGTATCAGAATCCATATCTAGCAGTTCCACGCAAATACCTAAAAACCCTCTTTACTATTGTCCAATGCTCCTTCCCTGGTTTTGACATATACCTGCTCAAAACTCCCACTACATGTGCAGTGTATGGTCTAGTACATATCATTGCATACATCAAACTGCCAACCGCACTCGCATATGGAACACGAGACATGTCATCCTCCTCTTCTTATGTCTTGGGACACTGATCCACATATAACTTTACACCTACAAGAATAAGGACCCTGAACGGTTTACATTCCTACATATTAAACCTCTACATTCTTGTCTCCACATGTTTTCTTTGAATTTAACCAGAGTTTCCTATTTTTTCGATATCTTTTAATTTTTATGCACAAAATGAAATTTGTAGCACCAAGATCCTTCATGTCAAATTTAGAGTACAACTGAGTTTTCACATCCTCGTTAATGCCCTTATTGTTTCCTATCAACAATATGTCATGCACATACAAGACCAAATAAATCAAACGATCACCAATTAATTTGAAATACACACAATGATCCTCTTTTCTTCTTATGAAGCTAAGTGCCAACATATAAATATCAAATTTTTGGTACCACATCCTTGGTGATTGTTTTAAACCATACATGGACTTTTCATCTTGCATGTCAGTTTCTTATTTCCCTTCACAACAAAGCCTTATGGTTGCTTCATGTCGATTTCTTCTTCCAAATCCCCATGTAGGAATGATGTCCTCACATCCATATGTTCTACATCAAAATCAAACACAACAACAACATATAAAATAAATATAATAGAGGTTAACCTGGAAACATGAGAAACAATATCACCAAAATCAATTCCCTCAACCTGGGAATAACCCTTTTCTAGTAGTTGAGCTTTGTATTCCTCCACTTTTCCTTATGCATTCAACTTATGTTTAAATACCCATTTGTTGTCAATGGGATTTATTCCAGTGGACAACTCCACTATATCCCAAGCCTCATTCTTATCCAAGGCTGCCATTTCTTCATCCATGGCATTTTCCCAAAGTTTTCCATCCTCTGAATCCACTGCCTACCTAACAATTCTAGGATCATCATCAGTAATAGAAAAAGAAAAATTTGAATGAAAATCAGGTGGATTATACCTTTCTATTTGCTTTCTTTCCTGAATCGATCTCCTCAATAGTGGAGTATGGGTATCTTCTTCTTCTAATTCCTGATCTTCTATAGAGTCTGTTTCGTCATCCTTTAAATCAAACTCTACTTTCTATGGTTCTTCCTTACTTGGTAGGACATCCTATTTGACAACATCTTTTATTTCTCTAAATACCACATCTCAGTTATTCACAACCTTCTTGGTTTCTGGTTTCCAAATCTTATACCCTTTGAGACCATCTTTATACCCAATAAAGATACACTTTTCAACCTTCTTATCTAGCTTACTCCTATTTTCCTTTGGAACATGAACACAGGCCTCATAACCAAATACCTTGAGATGCGTGAGAGAGGGTTTCTTACCAGTCCATACCTCATGTAGAGTCTTTTCATCCAGTGCTGATGAGGGTGAACGAACGACCAAGTAACATGCATTACCCACTTCCTTTGCCTAGAATTCTTTCCCTAACCTGACACCACTGAGCATGCACCTTGTTTTTTCCATCAATGTCTTATTCATCCTTTCTGCAACTCCATTTTGCTGATATGTATATGGAGTAGTATTCTTCCTTTCTATACTACACTTCTTACATAATTCTTCAAATTCAGTCCCACAGAAATCTCCAGCATTATCCATCCTCAACACCTTAATTATTTTCCATGTTTGATTCTCAAAAAGAGCCTTAAACTCTTTAAACATGTCAAAGACTTCATATTTCTTCCTAAGGAAATATATCTAAGTATTCCTCAAGAATTAATCTATAAAAGAGACACATTACACAATTTTTTCCAATGATGGAACTGACACAGGTCCAAACACATCACTGTGCACTAGCTGTAAAATTTTGTTTTCCCTCGTTGCACCAAAGGGGAATCTTACTCTATTATGCTTCCCATATACACAATGTTCATAGAAATCAAAATCCAGAGAGTAGTTAGATATACCTTCAACCATACCTTTACTATGTAGCATTTAAAAACCCTTCTCTCCGATATTTCCCAGTCTTTGATGCCGCAACATAACCTTTTCTCCAGAGACTATAGGATTTCTTTCTTATTCAACTCCAATATCATGAAAAATGTAACTATTACAGCCATCACTAATAATTCTTCCTTCCATATTATACAAAGTTCCAAACCAAACTCCCTTCAACAACACCATTGCTCCTCGAACCATCCTGCCTATTTCCTTTTCAAATATTGTTTTTACCCCTACATCGTCCATTTTGCTTACATAAATCAAATTTATTTCCAATCCTGGGATGTGAAGAACACCAGGTAGTGTTCTAATCCTTCCATCTATGATTCTCAACTTGAATTTTCCTTGTCCTGTGATTCTAGTTTTCGAGTCATCCCCGAGGAAAACATTACCTCCATCATACCTTTCATATTCACATAACCACTCCCTTTGGGGAGTCATATGAAAGGATGCACTTGAGTCAACCAACCATACCTCATGATATGCATGTGTTCTTGAAGAAACCAAGTACACATCCCCTCCTTCTTCCATGGAGGTCTTTTTTTCTGTAGAAGGAGCTTCTTCAGATCCCTTCTTTTTCTCAGGTTTGGATCTACACTGATTCTTGTAGTGCCCTTATTTTCCACATCTCCAACATACATTCACAAAATTTTCAAGAGATTTAGATATACCCTTAGACTTAGATCTCCCACTTGATGACTTAGATCTATTTATTTCGTAGGAGCGTCCTCTTGCAAATAATGCATCAATGTTTTGTCCTTCCATGTTCTTTCATCTCATATCCTCTGAAAACAAGGATGAGACAACTTCATCAAACTTCAGGGCAGTTGTATTACTACCTATGGCCACAACCAGACTATCCCACGAGTCTGGTAAAGAGCATAGTAAACTGATACACTTATCTTCATATGAAATTTTAATCTCAACAGATACTCACTGACTTACCATAGTATTGAATGCGTTCAAATTCTCTACCACCGAGTCTCCATCTCTCATCCTCAGGTTATACAACTTCTTTCTCAAGAATAGTTTATTTACTAGGGAGTTAGACTGATACAACTTCCCCAAATTATCCCATAAATCCTTGGTCGTAGCTTCCTTTGACACATTCAACAATACTGAATCTGAGAGACATAGTCAGATTATGCTCTTCTCCTTCCGATCCAACTTTTTTCCAGTCATCTACTGAAGTTCCTATAGGTGCAGTACCTGGATCCACCACGATCCACTAATCTCTATCCACCAGCAGATCTTCCATAGTGAGCTTCCACAAATAAAAAATTTTCCCATTAAACTTCTCGATCTCCATTTTCGAATTGCTCTCCATTTATTTTCACCTGACCATAAAGGCATCCCCCTAAAGCCAATAATTGCTCTGATACCAAATGTAGATTTTGACCTTGTACAATATTTTACTGTACATTGAGTTTCAATAAAAGAACAAAAAAGATACATTGGAAAATACACACATTACACAAAGATTTTCCCCTGGAAACCCAAATCGGGGAAACCAACATATTTTATATTCATTCACCTCATACATTGTTTACAATACAATATACATATAGGAGCCAACGACATCCAAAACCCTAATCCAATGAAACAGATTAGTCAACAACCCCAATTCCTTAACTGGAAGTAGAAAACCATCGACGAAAAACCATGTTCCGAAAAAATCCCCCATAAATAGACAGGGAAACCGAGGAAAAAAAAATTCAAGGGCTCTGCCTCCCTCTTACCCCCCTGTGTGCCCAACAGAATGTAGACATTAGTTCTAGTTGTGCAAAGAATATAACACATATCCAACACATGAAGCTTGCATGGATGATTCCAAGGGAAGTTGCGCTGATGAAGACCACTTAAGAGGAAGTACAAGAGCCTAAATTCTAGGAATTATGGGGTGGGAAGCACACACGTGTTTGGAGAAGGGAGAAATAATTAAAACCAAAACGCCATCAATGAAATAGGCTAGGGAGGATGTTTGAACCTATGTGTTGAGGTAGGTAGAATGCTCACGCTTGGAGAGAAAGAACAGGAGGATCAAGCCTAGACAGAGGGAGATGGTAACAGAGCAAGTGATTTATGCATGTGTGCGGCGGAAGCCCCAATGTGCCCTGAGACTTCTTCCACACATCTCAAGCTGAATCTAATGAAAATGCATGGCGTTTTTTGTACAATGAAACATGTGTGTGATGTAGATAATGGGTGCACTTGAAGCCATGATGGAACCCCAATGAAAGTCAATACATGGAACCATGAGGATAATCATGGGATATATTTCAGGGATGCCTTCCCATTGACCCTGAGCATTCCAATCATGTCTTTGAGAGCCAAATTGGCTTAATGATCAACAGTTGGATTTTTATGTCAGAGAATATGGAAAGGAGTGAGTTTATGAGAGGCCTCAATCTCTTGTTGTATTCTTCAAAATATGACGCTCAATTCAATGTCTAAAGGAAAGGTCTTCATCCACACATAATTAATGAGCAATTTTGAATCACCAAGAATAATGATAGATTCAATGCCTTGTTGTCATGCTAGTTGCAATCCTTGAAGAAGTGCATATAAGCCTCTGCCTCATTATTGGTGGCATGACTGATGTTCCATGAAAATAGAATCTCGAGGTTACTTCCTGAGTTAGAAATAACCCCATCTACGCCTTCCACCCCATTGTAATGGATTATTTTATTGAAAAGAATTCATCACATTTTGTAAGGTGTGACATTAATAAAAAAATTTCTTTTAAAGACATATGTGTAGTAATGATATATTTAGATTACTAAAACAAGACACAAATCATGACATAGATTATCAAGAAAATTAATCACTTTTACCTATACCACTAACAAAAATAAAATAAAATATCAAACACATTTATTAGTTATGATGTAGTTTTATTCTAACATAATTATACACATA
>JZKD02S0407412.1:0-22042 GCA_000966675.3 Picea glauca | reverse complement strand
TGTTCATATAGAAAAGACATCCTTGGAAGTGGGAGGGACTTTAGGAAGAAATCCTTGGGGAATATGTCATTATGACATCCTTATGCGCACTTTCCATATGTACACATTTATGGAAGGTGTCTTCTCTATATGCACATTTACGGAAGACAACTTTCATATATGTGCATAAATACGAAAGCACTTCCATTTATAGAAGGTGGATTTTGTATATACCCATATACAGAAGGTGGATTCTATATATGCACATATAAGGAAACACACATATATGGAAGTTGAAGTCTGTATATGCGCATTAAAAACTTCCATAAATGTGCATTTACCAAAGGTGGCTTCCATATAAGCGCATATACAAAATTGGTTGGCTTCCATAAATGTGCATATACGAAAGTCAATTTCCATAAATGCACCTATATGGAAGCATGCATATATAGAAGCCAAATTCCTTATTTGTGCATTTACAATAGCGTGTATATACATAAAAAATATTATATATATGCACATATACAAAAGAGTGCATATATGGAAGATGACTTCCATAAATGTGCATATATGAAAGTGCTTCCATATAGGCAAATATACATAATAATTCATATATGAAATCCAACATCAGATTTACGGAAGGCGTCTTTTGTATATGCGCATTTATAGAAGGAAGCTTCTTTATATGTGCATATACTGAAGCACTTATGTAAAGGGAAGTTCTTTCATATATGCACATATACGGAAGTTTCCTTCCGTAAATATGCATATACAGAAGACAAATTCCATATATGCACATTTACATAAAAAGGCTTCCTATATGCGCATATATGGAAGCACTTCTGTGTATATGTTCATTTACAGAAATAGGCTTCCATATATTTGCATATACAAAAGTCACCTTCCATAAATATGCATATACATAAGTAAGCTTTCATATATGTGAATTTACAGAAGTTGGCTTCCGTATATGCATGTATATGGAAGCACTTCCATATATGCACATTTACGGAAGCTATCTTCTATATATGCATGCTTACGTATATGAAAATATACAAAATCACATATACAAAATCTCCCTTCCATATATGCACATTTCTATATGGTCTCTTCCTATTTCTTAGGAGATGTCATGGCGACATCATTAGTGATGGGAGGAAGGAGGGACTTTAGGAAGAAATCCTTGATGAATATGTTATCGAGCTTTTATTTTCGCAAGAAATTTCATCTGCACCACTCATGGATGTGGTCCAAGATGTGGGTGTAAGTGGTTTGGTGACACAAGGTAAGGATCTCAATCCTCAAGTCATGGCGAATGAGTAACTGGAAGAAGGTTAGAAACACCTTCACGATGGACTCAAAATTATGGTGAGAGTTATTTGGCTAATATATGTACCACTTTGAAGCAACACCCATCAAGGTTCTCTGGAAAATAAGTGATCTTACAGAGTCCTCTGTGATGGAGTTTGATGAACACGATAGGTGGAAGGAAATCACGTGAGTGGAAGGGTATTCCCTTGACTTTCCCTCAAACTTGGGGATGTCATAGGGAAACTTGATGGGAATGGTGGACTAATTGGGATCATGGTGAATGAGGTCATTGATCAAATGAGGTTCATAGATACTCAAACCGGCCATAAAAGGAAAGTATGTTGGGGTAGTTTCATCCATGGGGGAACTAGGAGGTGATTTTCCCGGTGAAGGATGTAGAGGGTGAGAAGTGGTTGTACCAATACCTCGCAACGGGTATGAGGGTTTTGGATATGAGGAGGTAGATATATAAGAAGGACTAAGGAGGGGGGGCCTTGCCTCATCGGATGGAAAATATGTTAATTATTAATATTAAAAAGATGTTAATTGAAAAGATGCTAACTATTAATATTAGTATATTTTTATAAAATAAAGTGAGTTGCATGAAATCCATCACAAGTTTTAAGATGTTTGTATATAAAAGTTTTAAAAGCTATCAAAATTATTTAATAATATTATGTTTTTTATTAGAACTATAAAACTTAGGAACTTGTCATTAAGAGACGGGGCTCCACAACAACTACGCCTATGGACAGGGTGATTGACTAGCACATACCTTAATTAATTTTGTGGAAAAATAAAATGACTATCTTTGTTCACTATTTCACCATGAACCTTATATTGATTGTGTAATACTTGCACAATATAATGTAAATGAAGAAAAATAATTATGAAGAAATCAATCAAACCCATTTGGAAAAACTAGAAAGAAATGGCATTTGTTTATCTCTTTTCATGGTTAAGAATGATTACTAGTACAATCCATGCAGTCCCAGACACATTTTGTATTCTTAGTCCTTGGATGTGATTTACAAATAATCATTTGGATTTTTCACAAATTTCATTCCATGTGGACATACTAACATGCTCCTCTTTGTCCTCTTGATCTAGGGACAAACTTCTCTTCTTTGTCTCTTGTATTTCTTCTTTTGCACCATTGACTTCCCACATTTCAAAATAAAAACACGAATTAGATATCCCCCTTCCTATCCATGTTCTACCTCTTTATGACATTCCTTCATCAATTGTTTTCCTTTGGTAGATTATGTGACTATCCCAAGAATGCATTTCTAGGATCTCTACATTTACATCTCTCAGGCTTCCCTAAGATTGTAATTATCTCCTCTAAATTCCAATAGAGAATGTTACATATAGTTTCCTTTAGGGTTTCTATCACCCATTTGGATGCCATGTGGAAACCTTAGATTCATAGGACTTACATGTTGCATTCATGTGGCATTTTTTGATTTGTTGGACTTCCATGTTTGATGTGGGGCATGTTTTACCATTTTGTGTGGTAATGCAATTTGCTACGTAGGCCAAGAGTGGAATTGACCTTATTTTTGTTGGAGCCCTTATTAATTACCATAATGTTGAAGGTAGAGATTTAACATCCTAGTCCTAGGATATATCTTTGCACATTTTATGTTAATATGTATGCGAAGTGCATAAGGTGAATTGCATGGGCATATAGGATACTCTCGAACTTGTTTCACTACATCTAGATTTTTGTGGCCACTGAGATACTTCACGTATTGCAAATATCTTTCAAGAACCTTGCATAAAAATAATTACAAGACTAATAAGTTGCAAATGAAAATTTCAAATAATAGTAGAGTCAACAAAACATTGATACTGAAACTAAAATACCTTTTATTTCTTTGAAAATTTTACCATTGAATTCATCTAAAATAAAATTACTACGAGGGGAGGGAAGGCAGAAAAGGTACTTTTATTTGGATGGAGAAAATGTTATTATTGTGACACTTGAGATGAGGGATCCTTAGTCATTTTCCTAATATATTCAAATCTTCTCTCCATAACTAGTGCATCCTCAAAGTGCATAAAACATTTAGCAAAATCTACATTACTTGAAAATACCAATAACCTTACTCCCTGTACCATATACTACATAAAAAAAATCTGATATACCTAAACTAGAACTATTTGACATAGGAGTTAATAGGGGATTGAGAACAAACTCTGCACACTTAAAGAATCATATTAGGTCCTATCCGAGAACACACAAGAGCACTAATAAGACACATTTGGAAATGTGATATTTAATTGGACAAAGGAAGATTTCTAAAATAATCAAAATTGGGTTGTATACCTTAGTCAAAGAATATAAATTTAGGAGAAAGAGTATAGGTTCAGTTTAGAACTCACTTTGTGGACCCTGAATGATCTTCCCTAATCTGTCTTACTTGTTTTCAATTTTGAGAATTAGTGCGATACTACTAATTGAATTGTCCCGTTGCAAAAAAATTAAAATGCATGCATGAGTTACTCCATTTTATTCTATAAGCTTCATAATACAGGAAAATAAGTATGTCATATGACGCAAGGCTGAAAAATCTACAAAGGACCATAAACAAAAAAAATGCAAACATACCCAAAGAGGATTTAATTGTTTCATCAACTTTGAAATCATGCACACCTGCAATTCCAATTATTCTCTCCTCCAATCGTCTAAACACCTAGATTGAATAAACCCTAAAACAAAGTCTCTAAAGTTTCGTCTCTCCTTTGAATCTCTAAAAAATTACAGATAAACCCATAAAACATAAATAACTATTCCATTAAGAATTAGTGCCCTACTACCAACTGAGTTGTCCTATTGAAAATCAATTTAAAATCATGCATGAGTTGCTCCATTTTTTCTTGCAAGCTGCACAATAAGTGAAAATGGGAAGGTTGGATTAAGAAAGTCTATAAAACCTACAAAATCTTAGAAAGGACAACGATTTGAACAATTTTTTATTCTTGCATGAACCTTGAAATCATGCATAATTGTAGCTCCAATGATTCTCTCCTCTGAGCATCTAAATACCTCTTACTAAACCTTGAAACAAAGTCTCTAGAGTGCCAAACCTTATGGATAAAACCCGCATGGTCTTCATTCCATGAAATTGTGACATAGCATGTGCATTCGCTGGATATTAAAGAATACCCCTAATTCAATTAGATATTAATAAATACCTCCCAAAATCATTTTCTTGAACCCCCCTCCCAATACATATTTCCAATAATAGAAAAAACCTATCTCGATATCCCTTATTTTTACTAGATACCCCTTTTTATATCCCTATATACCTATAAACCCACCTGTACATCACATCCCCCAGCTTCGCCCCCAAAATAACTGCAATATATTGACTTTATTTTTCAGAATTTTAAATTTCCCTTATTAAAGAACGTGATAAAACATTGATCCATAAGGTGAAGCCCCCATGATAAAACCACACCTACAGGTCCAATGATTCTCTCCTCTAAGCATCTAAATTCCTTTGACTAAAGCTAATGAAGTCTTTGAAGTTTTGTCTCTCCTCCAACCATCTAAAAACTTACACATGAAACCATAAAAGACTATTAAATACACAGAAAAAGAAATGTACACCAATGGATTTTGAAAATGAACTTAAAGAATATGAAGCAATGATGTCCCTTGAATGACTCCAAGATGAATTAAAGAAAAACAAGCATTGGGAAAATTCACAAGGTGTATTTCAAAATAAAGTTGGAAATGTAAATGATGTAACCATGGGTGATCAAGTTTTATATCCTGAACAATTATTTCATCTCATATTTTCTCCAGCAAATTTGTCTTCACAAGTAGGTGTTATTAGCATTTCAAACAATGTCATGGAGAGAAAACTACTGAGAAATAATATTGGGAGGATAATCTTCCACCATAATAACTTTTTCTTTAAGATAAAACCATAAATCATTTCCCTCCAAGGGACATGCATAAGTAGGAAAGTGGGCACATTCAAACCACCCACTGCTAACCAAAACGCTTCTGACACCATACCCAAAGCTAATGCAATAATTATTTTTATCTTTTATTTGTTATAATTGAAAGAAAATAAGAATTCCTCCAATGAGACACTCAAATATTATAATAATAAAAACATTTAAGTACCAAATTTTCCTTGACTTGGACTAACTTATGAACAATTTGTCAAATTTTGTAGTAACATGACAAATAATACGAAAACCAAGAGAAATAATCACCATAAACACCATGTAATTAAATTCATTTTGAGAGCTATATATATATATATATATATATATGTTACACATTGAACAACTTAACTTATATTGTGTATATCTAATTATATACATCTCATGAGTATTGTATTTCCTTAAAAGGATTAAATATGGTCAACTATAACTAACTTGCAAAGAAGTGCATAATAAAGTAAAATGTGAATACACACTAATATAAATACCTTGAATATACAAATATTTCACATGAATATATGAGCATGATGTATGTACACCTTAATTAATTACAGTGTGGGATATTAATATATATACATTTGAATATAGACGAATTACATATATAACAATAATGTATTTACATTATGAAGGTTGCAGGGAAGGGTGATAGGTGCCCTTTTCGTAGATTAATTAGCTCTTAATATGTTTCAAAGACTTTATAAACCCAACACACACAAAATTCAAAGGAAAGACAAAAGAGAATCCAGAACCACCACATTAATGTAGTCGTAAGGAAATTATGACACCCATTTTTCAGTGGACTTTACTCACGTTTTCATGGGCATGATTAGTTTAAGATAGAGTTTTGCATGGACTCCTCTGGACCAAATGCAGAGATGCTCGACACTTGGATATTAGAACAAAGGAGGTGAAGGATTCCTTGATAGAACTAGTGTTGTTGTGAGTATACATTCTTCTTCCTCTTCCAATTTGCAGAGACATTGTGAATCGATGTGGCCATGAAAAGTTTGTTGATGTTTTTATCATACTGAGAGCAATAAAGATCTTAAAGGCGTTGGTGGAAACCGAGAAAGCAGGGGACAGGTGAGATGAAGCATTGCTCAAACATGTCTTGCAGACTATAGAGAGGAGCAATCTAAAGATATGTGATGGAGGCGATCGATTCCTAGGGCATGTGCACTAGCTGGCTCTAGAACATGGGCGGTGACATGGGCCCCTTCCTCAATGTCACCCTTTCCAAATAAAATCACATGGTCTCCATTGTTATGTTATCATGCAAGACATGGTCCGAGCTGCTCCAACCTACAAATATATATAACACAAAATGAATTTGTTTTCTTATTCATATACGATTTTGACTAGGATTTCTTTAATCTGATCCATCCATTTGGATGTGTATCCAAGTGGGATACGATACAAAATGGTCGTCGATTTTGATGATTTTGGATATTKCTCATCATAGCACAACATGGTTGTTTCCTCATTGCTCATGAMCTTCRTGAAYRGAATATATTCATTTCACATGCACYCTAAATGTTTATTCACCCTTAGATTCTTCCATGCCATTCATCCCCAACCCGAACTGGCCAACGTGACCCTTCTTGTATGTCAGCCAAKATTTCTTGCTGATAAACCCTCAYGGTACTACATATAAGATGGAAATTCCRCATTCACACAATTTATCTTCAMAAAATTTCCACATGATTTATGATTTTCAAAGAGTTYAGTCTCCCTTCTCAAAATTATGCCTGAAACCATGAATCATGAAGTGACAAATTTAAGGGTCAATTTGCATAATTTGTAAGGCAATAAACATCAACTCACAACCAACATTAACAYTGYACTAARAATTCCTAYGGTGAATAATCTTTTCATTTATGATGAATGAAATAAAATGGATGGCGACAAYGTTAAGTTGTCCAAGATAACTATGCAAATACCGACCGTATAGACTAYGACAACTTTAAGTTGTCCAATATAACAATACAAATACCTAACGGTAATTTATAGTTTAATGATATGAGATTGGATTGTAGYTGTCAACAATAGCAAGAAAGATGATATGCARGTTTCTTGATATGATATGATTGAKTTGTAGCCGACAACAATAGCRAGAYAGATGATACRCAGGTTTCTTGATATGATATGATTGAGTTGTAKCCGACAACAATAAAAGGTAAGGTGATATTGATATGATATGAGATTGATTTSTAGCYGAAAAMAATAAAAAGAAAGATGATATGGAGGATAAGAGTTCACTATACCARAATTTTGGYGCAATTCCTTCACCAATRGCCATAAAYTGTTCTGAAGAAAATACAAAACASAATAAGTAGATGGTATGTTTGCAATGGTCCAAAAATTTGTGTATTGAAGAGAACATTACCTCTRGTTTTTTCCAATGTTATGACCACTCTCGGATGCTCATATTCCCATACTTTACAAGACATGGAGAATGTYACAATGACCATCATTGTTTCTACAACCACACCAATGAAGTTACCAAGGAGTGCTTCATGTGAGTATATATATATATATATATATATATATATATATATATATATTAAGGTTMAATTTACACAAGTTATTAGWGTTCTCTACAGTACAAATTTCRCTGCATTTTGGTTWGTTTGGAAATTTCAAGGGAGTTYATTATGTTTGTTTAAATGCAGGTATAAATTYGGTTTTTGTCCCAATGGACCTAATTGTGATTACAATCATAYGAAGCTTCTTGGTCCATTGCCTCCTGCCGAAGAGGTTTTAGAGATCATTAAAAGGAAGAAAGCATYGAAGTAATAAATCCAAATACAACCAAACTATTAGGAAGCCTAACTCCTCGACTTTCAAGGTTACCACAAGGAACTTCAAGGTTTCCTACATTTTMTTTCTCTAACTAACAGTGTTAATTTTTTTTGGTCCAAGGTGAACTCTCATTCGTGCACATGTTTCATGTCCATATGMAAAATTATCAATTTATATTTCCACTCTTTCTATATACAAATGCAAGTATTYCGTTGYCAAGAGCAACAATCTTGAAAATTTGCAACTCTCTGTTGAACGAGGAATGTGGGCAAMTCATTCAAGAAATGAGAGAATTCTTAATGAAGCTCTTCATCGTTTTCATAACGTTATTCTTATATTATCTAAACCAAGCCCATCATTTTCATGTAATTACCTCATGAGTGATATGGAGGTTGCTTTGCTACATTCCAAACACATTTAACAATTATGTTGTTGAAACTGAGTTCATATGCATTCCAATGCCTAAATTCATTTGTAGGGATGTGCAATAATGGCGTCTAAAATAGGTGGTGTCGATTGTAAATCCAGATGGAAAGATGGACATGGTATCTATATAAATTTTGCCAAAAACTTCCGCGTAAAATGGCTAGGTTTAGAATTATACAATTTATTCTATTACTATTTTTGGGATGTTCTTCTATGTGCACATTTTATTGTCAACTTTTCCAATCCATCATTTGATACTCATCCTTGTGTTGAAGAAGTTAGAAGTTAACGCCAATCATTATTGGATATAAATAATATAGAGTGGATTGCAGAGTATAAACACATGGTTAAAATTTTTAATGTAATTTATAAAGAAACCTTTTATAACAAAAATCTTTCTCAAACAATTTTACTATAAACCCCAATTCGAAACTCACACCAGATTTAGGAGTCAGATAAAAGTTTACCCAAATTCAAGGCGACTCCATTTTCTTTAACCTTTGTAAATTTTGAAGAATATGTTGGTAATTGATGCAAGATTATAAAGTCTTGTCAATCAACTGACATGATGCAATCTATTTTCAGTTTTGTTTTTTGTGAGTTAGTGTTTAGATATAGATTGTATGTATAAATAATGCATGCAAAATTCATGCGTTGTTTTCCAAAATAAATTGTTGTAAGCATTCAATCAAGAGAAACTAATTGTTTGTTCTATGAGGCTATGAACTCCTTTAATTAGGTGCTACATATTGTATTGTTATGAATATCACTAGTGAATGCCTCTTTTTTGTGTAGCTATCTCAATAATAATTTATTATTTGTTTATGCATGGAATGTAAGTGTGATTCTATGATATTCTAATTTTATCATCTGTTATATTTTGTATGGTGTTATGTTGTTGTAATTGAATGATTATCTAGTCCATAGATGGGCTTGCATATATTCTTGATTTGGTATCAGAGCTGGTTGTTGTTTTAGGATAATCATGTCAAACTCTAATTCATTTCCCATTATAGAATTTAATGGAAATGATTACGATTATTGGTGCATCAAGATGATGACCTTTTTGATAGGGAAATATTTATGGGAGATTGTAGAAACGTGTTATGCAGAGCTAGAAGATTGGACCTCTCTTACTGAAACTAATAGAGTAGCTAAGAAGGAATCTAGAAAGAAGAATGCTCAAGCTTTATTTCATATTCAAATTGTTCTTGATCAAATATTTTTTCCAAGAATTGCAGGTGCAAAGACAGTAGAGGATGCCCGTAATACTAAAAAAGAATCTTACCAAGGAAATGATCAAGTCAATTTTTTCAAACTACAGACATTGAAAAGAGAATTTGAAGAAGCAATAAGCTGAAAATGTAAGTGATTATTGTGTGAGAGTAAAAGATGTAGTCAATAAGATGGCTATTCTTGGGGAAATTGTGGACAAAGAGGTTTTTATTAAAAAGGTATTGAGGTATCTAAAACCAAGGTGGAACCATGTTTCCATAATCATTGAAGAAAGAAAGGATTTGTCTACCCTTTTGTTTGATCACCTAGTTGGATCTCTTATGTCTCATGAAGAAAGATTGAGAGATTCATTTGGAGAAAGTGACGATAAAGTTTTTTCCTCGAAATTTCCAACACTAGCACCAAAAGCAACCAAATCCAAGGTAGAGGTCAAAATCTGAATTATCCAAGAGAAAGAGGTGGTTCAAGAGGTAGAGGCAAAGAAAGATTTGATAAAAGAAATATCCAATGTTATCATTATAAAAGGTATGGTCACTTTGAAAGGGACTATACATTAAAAGTATGTAATAATAAAAAAGGTTTTAATTTTTATAAAGAAGGTGATGAGGCCTCTCCAAACAATTTATTTTTATCTTATGAAAAAGATGAAAATGGTACTCAGGATATTTGGTATTTAGATTCAAGGTGTTCTAACCACATGTAAGGAAATAAGGATCTTTTTTCTAAAGTCACAAGATGGTGATAACAGTGGCATATTTCACCCACTGTCACCTTAGATAAACCCTCCCCTCTCTTTAATGAAGGATGAATCCAACACAAGGGGGAAGTATCGGGTGACCCTAGGGAGAAATGAGATGAAATGTGAGATGATGGAAATGATGCCCCTATAGGTCAAGATACTAAGTGGAAGATAGCTTGGAAGTGAGTCTAGAAAGTGGTTAATATTTTCCAAGAAACTTGAGTACCTGCAGTGTTGGAGTTACTTCACACACACCTAGGATTTATTTTTCCTAATTTTTTTCCTTTTTTATTAGTCATAATTAGTCATTATCTGGTCTCCTATATTTTAAGGGAGAATATTCCACCTAGAGAATATTCTCTTTCAGCTGACACTTCAGTTTGACTAGTTGAGTTGAGTCTAGATGCTGCATTGATTTTGTCACCATGAAACATTGGGATCATAACCATGCTAATGTGCACTTGTATTGGGATCATCACCATATTGGATCATTACCCCTGACTCCTTCATCTACTCCTCACTAAATTCTATTCAGTTAGTTAACCGAAGACTAGTTGACTAGTTAACTCAACTAGGTGGAAGTTCACTCTCGTCACTACCTGAGAGACTAGACTAGGTGGCAATTCACTCTTGTAACTATTGGTGTGTGTCCAGATAAATTTATAACACCACTATGGTGCATTGGTTCTCCTCTAGTGTGCATTAATTGAGTTATACAGATTATATCATGTGTAAATTATTCATTATTCACAACAGTTAATGATAATTCTTCTATTCTTTCTCTCCTTCTTCTTTCTAAATTTCTCTCTACAAATGTGTGTAGTATTTTCTAGATAGATATATTCTTTGTAGGTTCAACACATTTACATGGTATCAGAGATGACAAAATGCTAAGAAAAAGATACACCAAATTTTTTTGCATGTACAAAAAATTGAAGACAACAGAAAGATGGATTTCCAAAAAGAATTCATTCTTACACCTTACAACTAATTTGCATGGAAGGAGAGAATAATGATTCATCTCCAAACCAGAGGATTATATAGGTTAACCTTGAATAAATATACATAACCGACATCATCCAAATAAAAATATAAGTATTTAAATCTGATGGATGAAGCACTCGAAACGATTTGCAATCTTATTTCTCTCGATCTCCTTTTTCACATATCTTCTTGTAAGACTCCCAATGAAGCCTGAAACACCTTGGAAGGGATCTTTGGAAAATAGGATGAGATGAAGGGACACATGCTGGAGGTGGAATTGCTCATATTGGATCCAAAAAGCTTCAGAAATATCCAAGATTTCTTTACAAAATTCAAGGATTTACTGTCGTAACTTAAAGCTTGCGGGGTTGATAAATCTGAGGAGAAACAAATGGTTCTCACCATTCGCTCCAAACTTGGTCCTAAATTCTCTGTGTTCATTTCCACATTCCATTCAGTCAGATTTTCCTCTGGAGCCACCTGGAAGATGCCTTCTCTTGAGGACTTCATCGAATCCCTGACACAAGAGCAAACCAAGCTCATCAACATGGGAAAAATCAAAGTCCCAAAGGCAAATTCACTTACTGTGCAAGATGGCAGACATAAATATCATAAATATAAATATAAAGAGAAAAGGAAATCTCATGCACATCTGAAGAAGGATGGGTACACAAAACCCTTCACCGATGCCTCCAGATCCAAAGGGGAAAAGGGGATAAATGCATGTACTGTCACAAAGGATTCCATCCAGAATCCACATGCATGCATGAAAAAAATAGATCTAATGTATCAAATACTTTAGCAAAAAAACCTTGGATATTGCATCCCCGAGGGTTCCAAGAAGAAGAAGCCAGAAGATCTGAATCCCAAGAAGGTAAATTCTAGCAATGCCTTGATTGCATTTGCCATCAACTCCTCTCCCAATGCTTGGATCATATATTTAGGAGAATCACATCACATGGTTGCCTCAAAAGTAGTTTATTATTCATTGGATGCATGCAAAGGTCCTCCTATTCTAATGTGGTACAACTCTTCTATCGAACTCACCGACAAAGGAAGGATTGAACTCAACAATGGAAGCTTCGAGAATGTGTTGCACATTCCCAAACTTTCTGTCAACCTTCTCTCTTTGTATCAAATGATGAATTATGGCACCGGAAATAAAGTCATATTCACACTAAATGTCATGGACATCTATGACATGAAAACCAACTCCAGGGTTGCTACCGGTGAGGTAAATCATCAGTCTAGATTGTATACATTTTCTGAATTCATTGAAACTAATTCCACTTTACTTCTTACTCATGTTGATGAAAGTAGTAGGATATGGAACGAAAGGTTTGGACATTTGAATTTCAGATACATGAAACAACTTAGAAAGAAAATATTATTTGATGGTTTACCAGACATCCATTTCTCCAAGGGAGTATGTGAGGGATGTGTTCTCGGAAAACACCCTAAAGAGAAATTCGACAAAGGAAAATTTCAGAGAGCTTCGACGCCTTTAGATACAATCCATAGTGACCTCATGGGTCCTTTTCCTCATCCATAGATCAACAAAGAGAGATTTTTTCTCATTTTTGTTGATGATTTCTCATGTTTTACATGGATTTACTTTCTCAGGAAAAAAATTGAGGTCTTTCAATGCCTCAAAGATTTCAAAGCCCTGGTTGAGACACAGTCCGGAAAGAAGATCAGATTCCTCCAAACTGATAACGGGGGAGATTATGTCAATCATGAGATCCATAATATTTTCCATGAGGCAGTGATTCAGTTGCATCACACAGTTCCCTATACTCTGCAGCAAAATGGAGTTGTTGAGCGGAAAAGAAGATCTCTAAAGGAGATGACATCTTGCATGTTGCATGAAAAGTCACTACCACAGAGACTATGGGCCAAAGAAATTAATTGTGCAACATACATCCAAAAAACATCTCCCCATATATATGTCAAGGATAAGACCCCCTACGAGGCTTGGAGCGGCCTCAAACTGGAAGTGACCCACTTTCATATTTCCGGTTCACGTGCATGGGCCCAAATCCCCTCTAAAAAGAGGAAGGCACCTGATCCACAGAGAATTGATTGTATTTTTTTTGTATACCCCAATGGTGCAAAGGGATATAGGCTTATTGATATTTCCTCAAACTGGATCATCATTGAGCGTAGTGTCCAATTTGAGGAAAGCATCTCGCATGTACCTCAACAGTCGCATGCAAACATCTTCATTCTTCCACCTATTCGAGATGATGAACATGCACATGTCGAATCTTCTTCAAATGATATTTATGATTCATAGGAATCAAATGATTCAGATTCAGAGTCAGTATAGTCATATGCAGTGTAAGAGAATACAAATGGAGTTTTAGAGCTAGAGCAGAGGTCCAAGTGGGCACAAACTACTCTTCAGGATGCAGGGGATTGTGTTGGTGATATAGCCAATAATAGGAAGACTTGATGTGATTTCGAGGAGCCTCCTATTGCACTCACTTCCACTAAACCATTTCCCTCCAGGCATATGTTCTTGGTTCATTCCTCAGATCCACGGTCTTATGGCAAGGCTGCTGGAAACCCCTTTTGGTAATCTTCCATATAGGATGAGTACAACTCCCTCATCGAGAACCAAACTTGGGATCTGGTTCCCCTTCCTTATAGGAGGAAAAATTTCAGATGCAGATGGGTCTACATGACCAAGAGTGCAGTGGATGGACATAGTAGTAGATACAAAGCCATGCTTGTTTCCAAAGGCTTTCAGCATGTGCATGGTATTGACTATGATGAGACATTCTCTTCAGTAACGAAGATGGATTCCATATGATTGGAACTTTCCATTGCGGAAACCAAGGGATGGGAAGTCCATCATATGGACGTGAAGAATGCATGTATTCATGATTATTTCTCTGAGGAGATCGATATGGAACAACCCCAGGGATTTATGTAGGACTCATCTTTGGTTTGTTGACTGAAGAAGTCCCTTTATGGCCTCAAGCAGGTTCTGAGGGCATGGTATGACAATATGGACTCATACCTATCGTTACAAAACTTTGTACGATGTAAATCAAACCCGAATGTTTACATGCTCAGGATGATTGATTCACTTCTACTCTTATTTCTGTATGTTGATGATTTGATGATCATTGGTTTCTCGACTTTAGCGATTGCTACAGTCAAGAGTATTCTACGTGATAGGCTTTTGATGACGGACATGGGTCCGCTACACTTATTCCTTAGACTCGAGATCAGTTAGGATGCATTAGGCATTAATCTATCTCAATAAAATTATGCACGATATCTCCTTGAGAGATTTCACATGATAGATTTCAATTCTTCTCCGACTCCTTTCCTATCAGGAGTCAAACTTGAGGATGGCGGGGAGACTCCATTGGTTGACAACACATTGTACAGAAAACTTGTGGCGAGCTTGTTGTATATCACACACTCCAGACCATACCTCTCCTATGCAGTTGGCGCAGTTTCTAGGTTCATGCAGAAGACACATGCATTACATTGGAAGGTTGCAAAGCATATCCTTCGATACGTACAGGTCACCATCACCTTTGGGATTCATTATGCAGTAGACTCTACATTAGATCTCATCAGGTTTACAGATTACGACTGGGTTGGCAATAGCAGTGGTCGCAAGTCCACATATGGTCACTCACTCAGTCTTGGTTTTGGGCCTCTCTGTTGGTCGAGAAAGAAGCAAGCTTCCATTGCTTTATCTTTAGCCGAGGCAGATTACAAAGGGGTATTTAACATAACCATTCAGGATATGTGTCTACAACATTTTCTCATTGAGTTGGGCATTCAGTTTCATCGACCGATCGTCATCTGGTGTGACAACTAGAGCACTCTGAAGTTCTGCAGAGATCCATTTCAGAGGCAGGGAATGAAGCACATAGAGATCCACATGCACTACATCTGAGACTTAGTACACGAGGGGATCATCGACCTATAGTTTTTTCCTTCAGTAGAACAGATGAAATTCATTTTCACCAAGACCTTCACTGAGCAGAAGTTCCATTCTCTGCAAAGTCATCTTGGAGTGAAGGACACAATTGCCTAGCAACTATAGTTATTCTTTTTACATACATTATACCTTGAGGGGGCGAGGGGTTCCCATGCGGTTTTCCCTCTTTCCTCACTTTATTTTAGTGTATATTTTATATTTGGGTACCTAACATGGCCTCGTTGTCGGGACCCATTCTTTATTTTCACCATAGTGATGTTCAGGGGGGTTGTTGGAGTTACTTCACACACACCTAGGATTTATTTTTCCTAAGGTTTTTCCTTTTTTATTAGTCATAATTAGTCATTATCCAGTCTCCTATATTTTAGGGGAGAATATTTCACCTGGAGAATATTGTCTTTCTGTTGACACTTCAGTTTGACTAGTTGAGTTGAGTCTAGATGTTGCATTAGTTTTGTCACCATGCAACATTAGGATCATCACCAGACTGGCACATTAACCTTGATTCATTGATCTACTCCTCACTACACTCTGTTCAGTCAGTTAACTAAAGACTAGTTGACTAGTTAACTTAGCTAGGTGGAAGTTCACTCCTGTAACTTCCTGACATACTAGACTAGGTGGCAGTTCACTCCCGTAACTTCTGGTGTGTGTCCAAATCACTCTATATCTCCACTATGGCACATTGGTTCTCCTCTAGTGCGCATTCATTGAGTTATACAGAGTATATCATGTGTAAATTATTCATTATTCACAACGATTAATGAAAATTCTTCTATTCTTTCTCTCCTTCTTATTCTTTCTAAATTTCTCTCTAGAAATGTGTGTATTATTTTCTAGCTAGATATATTCTATGCAGGTTCAACACATTTACATGAAAAAGATGATTGTATTTTCCCGAGACATAAGAAAAGATGAGTATGCAAGCTTAATGTTAAGTGGAAAAGAAGGTTAAGCTTGATGTCTCTATTTGTAGTAGTTAACAAAGATATATCTCAACAAGATAATGAATTTTAAATATGCTAACAAGATGCTAAAATTCAAGTAAATGATGCAAGAGATAAGCTAGAAATCACTAGTATAACTCAAGTATGAAAGAATAAGACTTTAGCACAAGGATAAGGATATTATAAACAAGTATTACAAATATATTTTATCAGAATTATGGCTATAGCATACTATTTCTATAGCATAAAATTTCAACCCACAAAACAAAAAGTAAACCACCCAAAAAGTGCGTTGAGACTAGTAGATTATAAGGGAAATTTATTAGCAACTTTTGACAGTTGAAAACGTGATTTATAATAAAAGTAGAGAGAGTTTTGTTGCATCCTTAGTTATTGTAGATTACAACTACTATAGAATAAACAAATACTTGTAGAAGTGAGACGCCCTAGTGGGCCAAGAAAGCCTTAAGCACAAGCAAAAGTTTCCAAATTAGACAATTATAATTTCTCGTTTTTTCACATATCCTAATGGTTTTTTAACATATCCCAATGCAATGATTTTGTTTCTCCAATGCAAGAATATTTGTTCATTTAAATATTGGGGTGTGGAATATATAAAATTAAGGAGCTAGTTGAGCTACTCCCTTGGGGGTGTAATCCCTTTTACTCCTCAAGGAAAGCTAAGATAGCTAGGAGAAACCCTAGGAAGGTTTTTAGGTTATCACACAAACTGTAGGTTGGGAAAATCCCGACCTAATCCACAAGATGGATATAAAAATGGAATCATTTACCCATTTTCACCTCAGATAAACCCTCCCCTCACTTTAGTGAAGGAAGAATCCAACACAAGGGGGGAATCTCGAGTGACCCTAGGGGGAAATGAGATGAAAAGTGAGATGATGAAAGTGATGCCCCTATGGTTCAATATACTAAGTGGAAGATAGCTTAGAAATGAGTCTCAGAAGTGGTTAATAGTTTCCAAGGGAATTGAGTACCTACAGAAGATGATTGTACCTGCCCAAGACACAAGAAAAAACGAGATACAAGCTAAACAATCCAATGGATAAACAAGTTAAGCTTGTTGTCCCTAGTTGCAGTAGTCAACATAAATATATATCAACAATTAAATGATTACCAAATATACTAAAATTCAGGTAACTAGAGTAACTAAAGTATGAAAGAATAAGGCTTTAGCAGTAAACTAAGGTTGTTATAAGCAAGTATTGTAAAGATATTTTATCATGCTTATGGTTGTAGCTAACTATTTCTACAACAAAAAATTGCAACCCACAAAACAAGCATGTAAACCACCCAAAAAAGAGTGTTGATACTAGTAGATTATAGGGGAAAATTATTAGCAACTTTTGACGGTTGAAAAGTGAGTTAATATCAAAGTAGAGAGAGGTTTTTTGCAGTACTAATGGTTGTATATTTTATTAAGTTATAACTCTAAGAATGCCAAGCCAAATTAGATGCTCTAGAGGCTTTAGCAACCTCAAAGAATCAAGAAAAGATTCCAACTTGCACAATATCAATATCTCTCCAAATCACATTTACCAATGCAAACAATTTATTTCTCCAATGCAAACTCTAGATTAGTTCCTTTAAAATTTTTGTGAATGGAGTTTTGAAAGCATGATTTAGATCAAAAAAATCCCTAGGGGTGTAAACCTTCTTACTGCCTAGGGCATGCAAATCAAACTAAGGAAAATATAGGAGGGTGTACACCCTTGTACTCCTCCTAGCAACCTTGCAATAAATGACTTATAAACTAGCAAATGAAATGAAACTTGATGGATGGTATATGTACTTATACTCCTCCTAGGGTTTCAACCAACAATAATCATGAAGGAAAAAAGAAGAACTAACAATTGCAGTTTTTCCTTACCAATTTCAAGAGAGATGTAATATCAAACCCTAGTTCACCAAGCAATGACCATTCATAAGAAAAATAAGAAGTCTCCAAGAGGTGTGCACCACCTTAGCTCAACAATTCACCAAGATATATCACCAAAAATCATTTGTACAAGAGAGAGATACCAAACTGCACAAGTAGGGCACAAATTTCAGTCACTAGTCTTCTCACAATGGGAGACCTATCATGAAAATGAAATAGAAATGATCTCCATTTATATAAATCCTATTAAAAGTGTTTGTCCACTTAATTTTAGGGTAAACCACAAAGTAAGGGGTTAACAACCCTTAGTTTTCCCTTTACATTATAAAATTAAAACTTGGGTTATCTAAGAAGGAATGCAAAAATTGAATTTGAACTTGTGTATTCTAGCTCGACAATAAGACTTCGAATTTGTTAGCAAATAACATGCTTTATGCCCAAAGGGGTTGGATCCAATAGTGGAAAGTGAGGATTGTTTCACTGTTGGGCAAGGTTCAATTCTTGTGAGGGCCTAACTTGAAGCCATGGGGGCACCTTGAGGTAGTGGTTGAACATGTTTTTTCACCCAAATATATTATATTAAAAATGATATCGTGACCCATGCACACATAAGTGGATCAAAGCCCACCCTGATGTCCTTCAATTTTAAGGCCCAAAGGGGTTGGATCCAATGGTGAAAAGTGAGGATTTTTTCACCGTTGGGAAAGTTTCAATTCCCATGAGGACCGAACCTAGAGCCATGGGGGAACCTTGAGGTAGTGTTCGAATGTGTGGTTACACCCAGAGATATTATATTAAACAATATTGTGACTTGTGCACACATAAGTGGATCAAAGCCCACCCCCATGTCCTCCAAATTTTAAATCCCAAAGGGGTTGGACCCAATGGTGAAAAGAGAGGATATTTTCACTGTTGGGAAAGGTTCAATTCCTATGAGGGAATAAACTAGAGCCATGGGGGCACCTTGAGGTAGTGGTCGAACGTGTGGTTGCACCCAGAAATATTATATTAAATAACATCGTGACCTGTGCACACATAAGTGGATCAAAGCCCACCCCCATGTCCTCCAATTTTTTTTTCCAAAGGGGTTGGATTCAATGGTGGAAAGCAAGGATTTTTTCACCATTGGGAAAGGTTGAATTCCCGTGAGGGCCTAACCTGAATCCATGGGGTAACCTTTAGGTAGTGGTCGAACGTGTGGTTGCAACCAAAGATATTATATTAAAAATGATATCGTGACTCGTGCACACATAAGTTTATCAAATATCGACCCCATTTCCTTCAACTTTCAGAAGTTCTCGAGGTGTAGGACAGTCGGTGATGGAGTGTGTTATTAAGTCACTCTGTGATGTTAAGTCATCGGTTCGAATCCTGCGGGGATAAAAAATTCATCCATGTTAAGGGTTGTGTGGCTCAGGCCGGGTGCGATCCCCGAGTGATTTTGACAGCTTAGATGCCCCTGAGTCGTGATTTCTCAGCCACAGGCTAGTCCCACGAGTCACGGACAAACTAGCAAACAAAAATAAAAATAACATGCTTTATAAAATCAATTTAAGTATTATAAAAAATAATTATTTCGTTTGGCCTATATACAATATTGGATAGAGGGAGAATATTTGTAGTCAAAAGCTAACTATATGGAAATGAACAATGAATCAAATGTTATAGTTATGGACTTCAACAAGGACTAATAAAGATAAAAAGATCAATAATGAAATGATTTAATTCGTATTAAATAATTTCATAAGAAATTTAAATTAATAGTTAATCTCTAACATGTTGTGAATCATGAAACATTTAAATTACTCCCAACAACATAATTTCACTAAATGCTTTAAAAATCTATACAATAATTAATTAAGTAATGTAGAAGTATTATATGCTCATCACAAAGAGATATTATATGATCATCACAAAGACATTATATGCCAATCACTAAAAAATCCTTCTTAATTACCCATCATAAGTCCTCTTAAATTAAGGATTGCTCATGAATAATGCCAACAATAAACCAAGATTAATAATGAAATGATTAATTATATACGAAACAATTTCTTGTAAATAATGGAAGGAGAATAATTAATGGAGCGATTAATTATATATTAAATCATTTAATGAGAAATTTAAGTGAAATTTAAATTGGTACATGCTCTCATCCATTAATGTGTGATTGGATAGTGGAGTCACAATCAATGACATAAATATGACACACAATTGCACTTCTGTTGTGATTGTTCGTATCACATGTTTTTTTCCTCATTGCACATCATTATGTGTGGTCGTACCACAAACCTGCACGCACGATTATGTGTGGTTGTACCACATGTTTGTTTCCTCGTTGCTCATGACCTTTGTGTATGTAATATATTCATTTCACTTACACCCTAACATTATTATAACACAAACCTAATATATTCATTTCATGAGAACCCTAACATAAATACGACACTAACCTGTACTTCGATTGTGGGTGGTCATACCACATGGTTGTTTCATCATTGCTCATGACCTTCGTGTACTTAATATATTGATTTCATCGACACCCTAAATGTTTGTTGATGCTTATATTTTTCTATGCCATTCATCCCCAACCCGAACTAGCCAAAGTGACCCTTCTTGTATGTCAATAGAGCTTTCTTGATGATAAATGCCCATGGTACTACATCTAAGATCTGAAATTGGCATTCACCATTCACTCCATAAAATTTATGTGCAATTTATGCTTTTCAAAGTATTCAGTATCCCTCCTTAAAATTCTTCTTGCAAAATCTACCATGAAGTGACAGATTTAATGGTCCACCTACAAAATTTGGAAGGAAATAAACATCAACCCACATCGAACATTAACATTGCACTACGATTTTTTTTCGCGGTGAATAACATTTTTATTTATGATGAATACAGTAAAATGGATGGGGGCATCGTTAAGATGTCCAATATAAAAATACAAATACAAACCATATGGATGGCGACAGAGTTAACCAGTCCAATATAACAATACAAATACCGATAGTTTAATGATACGAGATCGAATTGTAGTCAACAATAATAACAAGAAAGGTGATTTACAGGTTTCCAGACATGGTATGATTGAATTGTAGCTGAAAACAATAACAAGTAAGGTGATACTGATATGATATTATATTGCATTGTAGCTAATAAAACTAGACAAGAAAGGTGATATGGAGGATAAGAGTTGACTATTACCAGAATTGTGGCACAAGTCCTTCTCTAATGGCCACAAAATATTATGAAGAAAATCCAAACCACAATAAGTAGATGATATTTTTGTAATAGTCCAAACATTTTTGTACTGAAGACAATGCTACCTCTTGTTTTTTCCAATGCTATGACCACTCTCATATGCCCATATTCTCATACTTTACAAGACATGGATAATTTCCCAATAATCGACATTGTTTCTACAACCACACCAATGAAGTTTCCAAGGAGTGTGTCATCTGAGTACTATATATATATATATATATATATAAAGGTTCAGTTGACACAAGGGATCAAAGTTATCTACAATACAAGTTTAGCTAGATTTTGGTTAGTTAGGAAATTCTTAGGTAGGTCATTATGTTTGTTTAAATGCAGGTATGACTTTGGTTTCTGTCCCAATGGACCTAATAGTGGTTATAGGCATACAAAGCTTCCTAGTTCACTGCCTCCTGTTGTTATCCTCATTTTTGGTTATCAAGATGATGACATGATAATGACATGGTGATAGAAGATCTAGCTCTTCTTTAAGATCATTTTCATGAAGAAAGTTACACTTGTCAGTT
>JZKD02S0407401.1:0-18102 GCA_000966675.3 Picea glauca | reverse complement strand
TTTGGTTTAGGTTTGTTAGAGACAGTTGAAATTCTCTCAACTTCTCTCTCTAAGTTTGGAATAAGTTGGATCTAACAACACTTATATAAGTGTATTGTATTTGGGTTTGCATATGCAATAATAATAATAACAATGTGCATATAATTTTTCTAAGTTTCAAAGGGTCTTGTTTGTAGGGTGATCATAATTTCTTAGCCAAAGGCTAGTCCCATGGGTCAAGGTTTTTTAGCCAAAGGCTAGTCCCACAAGTCACCACATGCTAGTAAACAAAAAAAGAATTATTTTCAATATATTCTCCACAATATTCACAAATGCATTGTATCATAATGAATTTGATAATATTAAACTTAAATTTTATTTTTTGAACATTTGCATATTTATAATTTTGGTAGATATTCTTGTTACTTGTAGCTTGGCCCTATAATAAGACCTAAAATTGCTTCTAATTGGCTAAGAGTTCATCTTTCTCACTCATCATTTTAGGTGGAGTGGTGTTACTTGAATAATAGTGATAAATGATCACATGATATGAATAGGAATCTTGTATGGTTGACCATCCATTAGTTTTTATTTGACTACAAACATTTTTCTTGCTTTCCAATGTTATACATATGCTTAAAAACTAATTATTTTTTTATAATATGTAAATTGCTTTTATCACACATGTGATTGGCTAACCAATTCTATGTCTTTTTTGGAGCTCTAATAGAATGTGATTTTTCAATCTTAGGTTATACCTAAGTTTTGAATTTTAATCACCTAACATGCACACAATGCAATTTTTTTCTGATAGCCTAAGTTTGGAGTTTTTATCTTATATGAGGTGGGTGGAGTTGGATGCACACATAGTGAATGCTACCATGAGCTGGGTGGAGTTGGATGCATGCACATTGAATGAAAATTCAAAGCTTAACCACTGGAATGACATATACCTTTATACCATGTGAGGTGGAAGGTAACCATATACATCAAAGCTTTGGTTATCATTGTCTCAAAATAATAGATTTTAGAAAAATAACCACTAAATGCGCTTAACTTCACTTTGAAGTGATTGTGTTGTAGATTACGTGAAAAAAATAACAATTATAAAATTCAAAAAGAGTAGAAAAAAATAGACTAAGTCACAATGAATATTAATAAAATAGAATACACCTAAAGTTAAATGAATATTGTATAAAACCAAAATAATGACAGAAGAGTCAAATACAATCCTATTTTAGAAGGGGAGGAAATAATTGTACGATTGTTATTCATATGGTTATGAATAAAGTTACATTGTCAATTTTATTGAGTTTATATTAAAAAATTAATAACAATATGAGATGTGGATGATTGCTTGAGCTTATATTTAAATTTGAGCACACAAGTTCTTCACTCTATAGTAATATGTTAACCTTTGTAACCATTAATTTTATTAATTATGTGTGATGATCTTAGCTTAATTAGCATAAGAAAACATACATGCACGCTTATGATTTTTTATGTTGTTGGCACTTAAAATTTATTAATTTTTATCTTTCTTTTACATAATTATTATAGTTTTTATAAATAATTTAACAAACAACATTCTAATTTTAGAAGTTAATATTAAGCTTGGACCTATATAGATATATTTTTTATTTAACACATCCCTTTCAATTTTATTGAAGATTTATTTTATAGAATAAATTGTTAGGGACCTAACCTCCCTAACCCATCAAGTAGGTATAATAATATATTTCCATGTAATAAAGGCCAACATTAGTTAGTAAGGCCTATTTAATAAATGTGAACAAGTCGATGTAAGAAGACCTAATAGAATCTTCACTTCTAGAATGATCTTCTTCTATAATGATATTTAGAAGATAGAATTAGTATAAATAAGAGTAGAAGGCATGAGAAGTCTTTATCTTGAGAATTATTGTAATAGAGCTCTACTTTGCTAGAGGTTTCCCCCTCGAGTAGGCAAGTGAACATTGCTTTCTCTGAATAAAGGTATCATTATTGTTGTTGCTCTTCTCAATATTTTGTTGTTCTAGTGATATCTATTGGATATTCCTATTTATGCGTATTATATTACATATGATACCTTACAAGTGGTATCAAAGAACTTTTCTTGGCAGGATTTGTGGGTTAATTTTTTTTAGGGTAGAGACATGTTCCGATGTCTTAAAACTATAGTGATATGTCATTCAATACATAAATTTGCGGTCGGGGAAGCATACATGAAAAATACTAGAGGTTTTTAAGCTCACATTGTTGGACACCCTTGTAACCCATGTTGGTACCTCTTCGAGTGGTAGTGCATTAGACAACACTTATACATGGACTAACCTAGGTATCATGAAACCCGCTATAAATCAATTGATCGACTTTCTGACTGTTATAGTTCCACTGAGAACAACACTCGGGAATATACTCTCTAGTACCTCGGTAATCAAGTAGTATGGATAAGGGTAGGACCTAGCCTCCTTAGTTGGTGCCATGAGATATTGGGCTAAGTACTATTGTTTGACCTCACACATATATTAGAGAGCTATAGCATAGGGAAAAACCTTGTCTGTAGCAACCCTAAAAAACCCTAACCTTGGGATGGAAACAGAACAAACAAGAAACATACAAGATCTATTGTCATGCAACCTTCCCTCCTACATTTTGGTTGTGAAATTACTACACATTTTCCCTGTTAGAAATTTGGGCATTTCGACACTTCAATATTATTTAGATGAGAGCATAAATCTGTAGGAGTAAAAAAAAAAATCGAGGCCTGTCCACACCCTTATTTGAGACCTATCCCATTGGATTCCTCTTTTTGTCATGATTGCAGTGATACCTATCATTTTTAAGACTTTTTCTCGTGGTCCTAAGCCTCTTCTCGACACCCTTATTTGGGACCTATCCCATTGGATTTCCCTTCACGCACTGATCGCAGTGGTATCTATCACTTGTAAGCCTTTTTTACCTATGGACCCACCCACCCTTTTCAAAAGCCCTTCTTTCCCACTTCTTCATGTGTTTCCCCTTCACCATGGCCAACACTCACAACCAAGAACTTGAAAACCACATCAATACCCACATATATGAAAAAATGGACTACATGAAAGAGGAATTGAAGAAGTACATCAATTCCCACCTTGTCAGCTAGCTTGCATCACACCTTGATTCTCAAGTTGACTCCTTTGCTACCAAGGCTCTGGAAAAACTACCATTTCCTGGAGTCCATACCTCATTTGAACAACCTTCTAACCCAGAAGATACAACTTCCTCCAATTCCCAACCTTTTTAGTCTAACCCCTTTCATTGTGATTTGTGTCTTTCATGAGTGGAGGTGAACAAATTTGATGGCTCAGATCCCACTGGTTAGGTCACTCAAATGGAACATTACTTCTCCTTGCATATAATCATGATCCAGGAGCATCATAAGAAGCTAGCCAAGAAAGCATAAGGCAGAAGATAGCTGGAAGAAGTGCAACACACATTTTACACATTTTGAAATGTTTTTGAAAAAATAATGAAGCAGATATTAATGTGATAGCTGGGGAAAGCATACTTACATTTATATCTTAGATATTGTAAATAGATCTTGAGCGATTGCTCTCATCTGTAGTATGTAAAGGCATTTATATGTAATTAATGAAAGTAGGTAGATTTGAATTCATAGATTAGATAGTTTAGAGAGTAGGAGGGAAAACGGATATAGACACCCTCACCCTTGTATTATTGTATCATTAGAACAGAGGAAGGGAGATTTTCATAAGCTATTGAGCTGTAGTAGAGAGATGTAGAGAAGAACCCATGTACATGAGCACTTGAGTTAATATATGAAGCTTTGACTCATTTTCATGGTGTTATGATGCTTATTGTTTACATTTGTTGAATGGTAAGCTTATAGTTGTTTTACTCTCTCTGTTTATGCATTTGTTTCAATGTTGTGTTGAATGTGTGATTTCATCTTAAGTGTATGAAGTTTGAGAGAGGAGAAGAATCAGTTTCAATTGTTTCTCATCCTAAGAGCTTCTGCAAGGAGTGCAGTAAAATGTCTGCAAGGTGTGCGTTGACAAAAGTCTGAGTTTTATCTCAGAAATCTCAGGAGAGATACTGTTGTTCTCATTTCTCACAGAAGTGTAGGTGAAGCACAAATCCATGCAAGGTGTGCGGAGGCTAGTTGAAGCCTTAGATTTTATAGATCTAGAAGGAAGGTGGAAGGACTGTTGTTGCAAAGAGTGCATAGAGTCAGGGACTCAAATAACCATAGGTTATTTGAAAGATTGCTGCAAGGAGTTCGAGCATGATCTCTTGGAGACTTAGGTTCATAAGTGAAAGCTCAGGAGGGTTAGTACCTTTGAAGAGTTCAAAGGAAGACAGGGAGTGAAATTATCACGTAGAAGTTAAGTTCAGTGGAAGGACACCAAATCAGTTTGGCCAGAGAAGTCATTGAGGAGTAAATCGGGCGGTCAGAATTCTCCAAGGAGAAATCGCGAAGTCATGAGGACCGTAGGATCCAGAGGAGTTGCAAGGTGGATATGGGTTGGACAAACCCATTACGTTGGTTTCAAGATTCAACATTGACCATTGATCGTGACCATCAAGTCGTCAAGATCATTTCGGCAAATCTGGGTTTGTAAGTCCGGAGTGCAAACCAAATCCCTTGGTCACTCGAACTTCCGAATTGTGAAATGGATTATCGTGTGTGAAGAAGAGGCGTAGAATTTTGGGTGCTTCGGAAATTCGGATTTCGGTATTTCGGGGGTCCTGAAGACAAGGAGTCGGGGCGCTTAGCATTGAAAATCCCGAATTTGCATGTCACGACGGGATTTTGGCATGGAATTTTGGGATTTCGGCACTTCGGGTGTCGGGAAGCAGAGGAGGCAGGGTTTTGGGATCAAGAGTTTCGAACTCCCGGTACCTGGAACTCTGAAATAATGTGGTTCGTCGAATCGAACAAGGGCTTATAGCCATTGATCCTATGGAAGGAGCCATTTCAGAGTTCGGGGTTTTGAAGTGATAAAGGAATGGTTGTCGAAGGGTTATTCAAGTTTCAAAAGCTAGAAATCTTGAGTGGATAGGTGGTAGGAATCCACGTGGGAAAGATAGTACAGTGGGGAAGACAGGTGGCGTGTCTTCGTTAATAGGCGGAGTCAATCCTCGTTGATCGTTTCAGGGTTTTGAAGGTTGAAGAAATAGGAGTCTTGCAGTAGGATTCGCGAAATCGCGAAGTCCGAAACTCCGAATCGACGAAAAGTTTCGTTGGGGAGCCAACCTTTGCTAAACACATCGGGGTTTGGCATTTCAACAGTTTCAAAGACAAGAGGTTGAGATTCTTTGGTCCAGAATTCCCGAAGTCACGAAATGCGACACAACCATTGAGGAGAACGCGGCCAAAGATTTCGGTGTTTCGACATTTCGGGTTTAGGAGGGTTGAAAAGCCGAGAAACTCGACAGCAGGAATCATGACATTGTGAAACCCAAAGTCCCAATTATGAAAAGGGCGTGATCATATTGTTGGTTAGGATATTTGGGTTGATGCCTTGTGTTTGATCACACAGGCATACCTATAAGGACCTGTGGAAAACACTGTTGTGTGTGTGTGGGATTCCTTGTGGAGGAATCGAAAAATCAATTTGATTCAGGGGTAGATTTGGAATGATCCTGCGCGGACCTCAGCCTGAGGGTCGAGGGGAGGTCTACATCATTTGGTATCAGAGCCCAGAACAAGTTCTTTGCTTTCTGTAGTAGAGAAAAGAGGAGCATTTTACAGCCATGCCGTCAAGAAGAAGAGACAGGCCAATGTCAATGCCTGATCCCGCAAGAGAAAGAGAAATACGCGAGTTATGTGCCAGGCTTGATGCCATGGAGATATCACAGAGGTGCACAGTTGACGCTGGGGATATCAGCGAAGCTGAAAGTGAAAATGAAGCTGGAAACGAAGAAGGAGAAGTTGCAGTCAAAGATGCTACAGATGAACGCCTATTCAAGGTTGTTGCAAGGATAGGTGCCAGAGCAAGAATGGACATTCCAGTGTATGAGGGAAACCTGGATGTTGAAGAGCTTCTAGACTAGATTAGAGCTCTAGATAAATACTTCGAATATGAGGATGTCGAGGAAGACAAGAAGGTCAAACATGTCGTTACTAGACTTAAAGGGAATGCAGCACTATGGTGCAATGAACTGTAGGCTGACAAACGCTGGAAGGGCAAGAAAAAAATCAAAGGCTGGGATAGAATGGTTGCAAAGATGAAAGCCAAATTTATACCCAAGGATTATCAAATCACTCTGTTTCATAGGATGCAGAATTTGAGACAGAAGCTGATGTCAGTGAAAGAATACACTGAAGAGTTCTACAAGATAAACATCAGAGCAGGTCATCGGGAAAGCGATGATGAAAAAGTTTCCAGATATATGAATGGTCTGCGATATGACATTCAAGATGAGATGAGAATGATGACCATTTGAAATGTAGAAGATGCTTATAAGATAACTCTGAAATCTGAAGAGAAGCTGAGTCGGAAGCAAGGTCAAAGAGGCCGAGGTAGAAGTCAAGCCAGAGGCAAAACAATTTCCCAAGATAGAACTCAGAAATCTAAAGAAGAGGAGAAGAAACCTCAAACTCAACATGAGAGAGGAGGAAGCTCACAGAGAGGGTAGTATGCTGATAGAAATACTTTTCCTCAAGCTAGAGGAAGAGGAAGAGGTAGAGGCGGTGAAGTAAAATGCTTTGTCTGTGGAAAGATTGGACATAAATCCTATGAGTGTCGAGATAAGAAAAAAGATGGTGGTGAAAATCACATTGCTGAAGCTCAAGGATAGAATGTTGAGGCAGAAGATGATGAGAGCAGAAGATCTTTGATGATGAGGAAAGTTCTCTTGAAGCCAAAGAAGGAGGTAGAGAACCCAACCCAAAGAAATAGTTTGTTTCAGACTGCTTGCAAAACCAAAGACAGGGTATGAAAGGTCATAGTGGACAGCGGTAGCATGGATAATCTTGTATCTACAGAGATGGTAGAAAAGATGGAGCTAGAGACTGTTGTACATCCAAGCCCATACAGAGTTTCGTGGCTACAAAAAGGACATCAGGTAAATGTCACTAAACAATGTTTACTTGAATTTAAAATAGGGGGATATAAAGATGAAATATTATGTGATGTCATTCCCTTGGATGTTTACCATCTATTGCTGGGTAGACCATGGAAATATGACAGGAACATGATTCATGATGGGATAATGAACACATACACCCTAGAGAAGAATGGGAGGACGCACATGTTGCTGTCGATTAAAAACCAAGAGGTGATAACAGAGATGAGAAACACTGTACTTCTCATGAGTAGGAAGGAACTTCTTAAGGAGGTTAAGAAGAAGGAAGACACACAATTTATTATGGTTAGGAAGCCCAAAATTGTTTTGACCAGTATGAGAATAGATGATTTACCAGAAGAAATCCAGGAATTGCTGGGAGAATTTGCTAATATAGTAGTGGACGAACTACCTTGTTCGTTGCCACCTATCAAAAGTATAAGTTGTCATATCAACCTTATACCTAGAGCCAGTTTACTAAACAAAGTTGTGTACAGGTTGACGCCGCAGGAAAATGAAGACGTTAAGAGACAGGTCCAAGACTTAATGGACAAAGGATTGATTAGAGAAAGATTGAGTCCATGCGTTGTTCCGACAGTGCTTAGCCCAACGAAATATGGAGGCTGGAGAATGTGTACAGACTCAAGGGCGATCAATAAGATTAATATCATATACAGATTTCCATTACCAAGGATGGATGACTTGATGGATTGCTTGAGTGGAGGAAGATTTTTTTCAAAGATTGATTTGAAAAGCAGATATCATCATATTAGAATGAGAGAAGGTGATGAATGGAAGACAACATTCAAGACGAATGAGGGGCTGTATGAATGGCTTGTCATACCATTTGGCTTAACGAATGCACCCAGTACTTTCATGAGATTGATGAATGAATTCCTGAAGGATTTTATAGGGAAATTCGTCATTGTATATCTTAATGATATATTAATTTTCAGTAAGACAGAAGCAGAGCACTTAAAGCATTTAGCTGCAGTAATGAGAAGATTACGGCAAGAGAAATTGTTGATAAATATGAAGAAATCGTCATTTATGAGGACATAACTCATTTATTTGGGTTTTGTTATCTCTACAAATGAGTTGAAGATGGATCCAGAAAATGTAGATGCAATTAAGAATTGGCCATCATTGAAGAGTGTGTTTGAAGTTCGAAGCTTCCATGGTTTGGCAAGTTTCTATAGGAAATTCATCCAAAACTTCAGTGGAATCAACACACCGATGATGGATATGGTGAAGAAAAGACACAAGTCTTTTCATTAGACAGAAGAAGCAAAGAAGAGTTTCAATCTGCTGAAGAAGAAGATCACGGAGCAACCAATTCTAGTTTTGCCAGATTTTAGCAAGACATTCTAGGTCAAGTGTGACGTGAGTGGATTTGCAATTGGAGCGGTCTTGAGCCAAGACGACAGGCCGATCACATACTTCAATGAAAAACTAAATGAAGCGAAGATCAAGTACTCAACATATGACAAAGAATTCTATGCAGTAATACAAGAACTAAAGAAATGGAGACATTATTTGGTTCCTAAAGTGTCTGTTTTGTACAGTGATAATCATGCTTTACAATTCGTGACTCAACAAGAGAAGTTGAACCAAAAACATGTTAAATGGGCTGAATTCATGCAGAATTTTACTTTTGTGATTAAGAATATTTCTGGAACTGCTAACAAAGTTGTTGATGCTTTGAGCAGGAAATTTTTTCTTATGCAGGAATTCAGAGTCAAGACTTTGGGTTTTGATAACCTCAAAGAAATGTATAGGGATGACCCAGATTTTAAGGAGGCATATGAGGCATCTGAGAATCCAGTTCTTAGGTACAGAAGCCAATGGACCGAGTATATGATCCAGGATGGGTTATTATTTTGGGGAAATCAGCTATGTATTCCAAAATGCTCCATGAGGGAGAACCTATTGAAGGAAAAACACAATGGAGGATTGGCCAGACACTTCAGTCATGATAAGACATTCTCAAAGTTGAATGGCTCATATTTTTGGCCAGGGATGAGGACAGATGTTAATAAATTTGTGGACAGATGCACAATTTGTCAGCACACAAAAGGGAAAAGGAAGAACACGGGGTTATATCAACGATTACCCATACCAAAAAGGCCGTGGGACGCAGTGAGCATGGATTTTATATTGGGACTGCCAAGAACACAAAGAGGATGTGATTCAATCTTTGTGGTAGTCGACAGATTTTCAAAGATGGCACATTCCATACCATGCCAGAAAACCTGCGACGCAACTCATATTGTGAACCTATTTTTCAAGGAAGTCGTCACACTTCACGGCTTGCCAAGGAGTATCATTTTTTATCGGGATACCAAGTTCATTGGACATTTCTGGAGGACCTTATGGAAAACGTTGGGGACAAGTTTGTCTTTTAGCTCAACATATCATCCTCAAACGGATGGACAAACAGAGGTCATGAACAGAAGCTTGGGAGATTTGTTAAGAAGCTTAGTGACTGAACACCACAGTCAATGGGATCACATTCTGCCATAGGCAGAATTTTTTTATAATGATTCACTTAACAGAAGCATAGGGAAAAGTCCATTCTAGATTATATATGGAATGCAGCCAAGGGGAGTTTATGAATTAAAAGATTCAGAACAAGCTAAATTCAGGAGTGCTAGTGCAGAAGACTTTCTAGAAGGAATGAAGGAGCTTCACAGCCAAGTCAAGAAGCGATTGCAGAGTTCAAGTCAAGAATACAAGAAGAGAGCAGATCAACACAGGTGAGAAATTCAATTTGAAGTTGGTGATCTGATTCTTGCGCATCTAAGGAAGGAAAGGTTCCCAAGGGAAACATATACCAAACTGAAGATGAAAAAGATTGGATCGTGCAAGGTCATAAAGAAATTTGGGGCAAACGCATATGAGATTGAATTACCCGATGGGATTGGAATCTCACCAATATTCAACGTTGCAGATTTGTACCCTTACAGAGCTGAAGGAGCAGAGAAGAAACAAAAAGAGATTCAATGGGAAAAACAAATGCCTGTATCTAAAAAGCCACAGATGGAAAGCATAATTGACAAGAGGATTAGCAAAAAGACCAAGAGAAGAGAGTATTTTGAATACTTGGTCAAATGGAAGGGACATTCAGTTGAAGATGCTAGTTGGGAAGATGAAGCAGAAATTCATAACCATGGACAGACCGTGCAAGAGCTCATGAACAAGAGTGCATGAAAATTTTCAAGAAAGGGAGCATGATGCAGGAGCATTGTAAGCAGCCAACCAAGTAAGCATAAGGCAGAAGATAGCTGGAAGAAACACAGCACGCATTTTACACATTTTGAAATGTTTTTGAAAAATTAATGAAGCGGATACTAATGTGATAGCTGGGGAAAGCGTACTTACATTTATATCTTAGATATTGTAAACAGATCTTGAGCGATTGCTCTCATCTGTAGTATGTAAAGGTGTTTATATGTAATTAATGAAAGTAGGTAGATTTGAATTCATAGATTAGACAGTTTAGAGAGTAGGAGGGAATATGGATATAGACACCCTCACCCTTGTATTATTGTATCATTAGAATAGAGGAAGGGAGATTTTCATAAGCTATTGAGTTGTAGCAGAGAGATGTAGAGAAGAACCCATGTACATGAGCACTTGAATTAATATATGAAGCTTTGACTCATTTTCATGGTGTTATGATGCTTACTATTTACATTTGTTGAATGGTATGCTTATAGTTGTTTTATTCTCTCTATTTATGCATTTGTTTCAATGTTGTGTTGAATGTGTGATTTCATGTTAAGTGTATGAAGTCTGAGAGAGGAGAAGATTGGGTTTCAATTGTTTCTCATCCTGGGAGTTTCTGCAAGGAGTGCAGTAAAACGTCTGCAAGGTGTGTGTTGAAAAAAGTTTGAGTTTTATCTCAGAAAGATCAGGAGAGATATTGTTGTTCTCATTTCCTGCAGAAGTGTAGGTGAAGCACAGAGCCATGCAAGGTGTGCACGAGCCAGTTGAAGCCTTGGATTTTATAGATCTAGAAGGAAGGTGGAAGGATTGTTGTTGCAAAGAGTGCATAGAGTCGGGGACTCAAATAACCAGAGGTTATTTGAAAGATTGCCGCAAGGAGTGCGAGCATGATCTCTTGGAGTCTTAGGTTCATAAGTGAAAGCTCGGGAGAGTTAGTACCTTTGAAGAGTTCAAAGGAAGACAGGGAGCGAAATTATTGCACAGAAGTTAAGTTCAGTGGAAGGACGCCAAATCAGTTTGGCCAGAGAAGTCATTGAGGAGTAAATCGGGTGGTCAGAATTCTCCAAGGAGAACTCACGAAGTCACGAGGACCGTAGGATCCAGAGGAGTTGCAGGGTGAATAAGGGTTGGACGAACCCATTACATTGGTTTCAAGATTCAACGTCGACCGTTGATCGTGACCGTCGAGTCGTCAAGATCATTTCGGCAAATCGGGGTTTGTAAGTCCGGAGTGCAAACCAAATCCCTTGGTCACTCGAACTTTCAAATCGCGAAATGGATTATCGTGTGTGAAGAAGAGGCGTAGAATTTTCGGTGCTTTGGAAATTCAGAGTTTGGTATGTCGGGGGTCCTAACGACAAGGAGTCGAGGCGCTTAGCATTGAAAATCCTGAAGTCGCGAGTCACAACGGGATTTTGGCATGGCATTTCGGGATTTTGGCACTTCGGGTGTCGAGAAGCAGAGGAGGCAGCGTTTTGGGATCAAGAGTTTCGAACTCCCAGTACCCGGAAGTCCGAAATAACGTGGGTCGTAGAATTGAACGAGGGCTTATAGCCGTTGATCCCGTGGAAGGCGCCATTTCAGAGTTCGAGGTTTTGAAGTGATAAAGGAATGGTTTTCGAAGGGTTATTCAAGTTCCAAAAGCCGAAAAGCTTGAGTGGATAGGTGGAAAGAATCCACGTGGGAAACAGAGTACAGTGGGGAAGACAGGTGGCGTGTTTTTGTCAAAAGGTGGAGTCAATCCTCGTTGACCATTTCGGGGTTTTGAAGGTTGAAGAACCAGGAGTCTTGCAACTGATTTCGCAAAATCGTGAAGTATGAAACTCTGAATCGATGAAAAGTTTTGTTGGGGAGCCAACCTTTGTTGAACGCATCGAGGTTCATCATTTCGGTCGTTTCGAAGACAAGAGGTCGGGATTCTTTGCTCCAGAATTTCCGAAGTCGTGAAACGTGACACAACTGTGGAGGAGGACGCAGCCAAAGATTTCGGTGTTTCGACATTTCGGGTTTAGGTGGGTTGAAAAGATGAGAAACTCGACAGCAGGAATCGCGACATCACGAAACCCGAAGTCCCGATTCGGTAAAGGGCGCGATCATATTGTTGGTCAGGAGATTTGGGTTGATGCCTTGTGTTTGATCATGTGGGCATACCTATAAGGACCTCTGGAAAACACTGTTGTGTGTGTGTGGGATTCCCTGTGGAGGAATCGAAAAGTCAATTTGACTCAGGCGCAGATTTGGAATGATCCTGCACAGACCTTGGCCTAAGGGTTGGGGGGGGGGGTCTGCATCAAATCACTGATGACTTGGCCAAACTTTGGCCAAAATTCGTTATGGTGTCCTCTATATGGATCTTGAACGTTGGTAATGGTGGCAATGGYGTAAAAAATCATGCCAAGGATATGTTTCTTAGACACAATTTGTGGCTGAAATTTTGAATACTTYGACACTSWCACACACTCAGTGGTTCGTTTGACCAAATTGAAATAGTTTGGTACCATGGAATAGTTTATCGTCACATACSAAGGTTAGGGTTTTTTAGGGTTCCTACATACAAGGTCATTCGGGAATTACTTCCCAACTCCATGCCATTCAACCAGTTGTGACACCTTTTTTGCATCCTGACCTCCAATCTATCCTCTCCAAACACCAAACTAATTTTTCCACTCCCCATGGACTTCCCCTTCTCACAATGTTCATGATCATTCCATTCCTCTAGTTCTATGTAGTCTTCCTCCCAATGTTCGCCCTTATCATCAATCCTTTTCCCAGAAGAATGAAATTGAGAAAAATTTTCAAGAATTGCTCGACACGGGTGTCATCCATCCTAACACCAACCCCTATTCTTCTCCTGTGGTCATGGTCCTCAAGAAATAAGGCTCGTGGCACATGTGTCAACGTTTTCGTTCCCTCAACAATCTCACCATCAAGGACAAGTTTATCGTTCCTATCATTGATTATTTATTGGATTAATTGAGTGGTGCTTAGTACTTTACTAAAATTGATCTTCATTTTGGCTACAACCAGATACATATGAAAGAGGAATACATTCCCAAGACTGCATTTCGAACTCATTAGGGTCACTATGAGTTCTTGCTCATGCCCTTTGGCCTGTGTAATGCCCCCATCCACTTTCCAAAGTCTCATGAATCACGTCTTTTGTCCTTTTCTCCATGATTTTGTCTTGGTTTTCTTTGATTATATTCTCATCTATAGTAAAACATGGATAACCCACATTTCCCATGTGGATAAAATTATCCATCTACTTTCTTAGCACCAACTTTTCCTCAAACAATATAAATGTGCCTTTTGTGCCTTAGAAGTGGATTACCTAAGGGTGGATCCTAAAAAAATTGAAGTTATGCAAGATTGGCCTCACCCCAAAACTCTCAAGAGCTTGCATATTTGTATGGGTTTAACGGGCTATTATCACAAGTTTGTTCATAATTTTGGAAAAATTGCAGCACCTCTTACTGCTCTCCTTAAAAATAATTCTTTCAATTGGACTCTAGTAGTTGATCATTCCTTCCACGCCTTGAAAGAGGCTATGTGCACAACTCATGTCTTTTCCCTTCCTGACTTCAAGAAGAAGTTTGTCCTAGAATTTGATGCTTTCGGGAAAGGAATTGGAGCAGTCCTCATGAAAGAAGGATGACCTTTTCCTTCACTGGCAAAGAAATTTCAGAGTGACATTTGGTCCAATACATATGAAAATGAAATTTTGGCTATTCTACATGTCATGGATCTTTGGTGTCCTTATCTATTGGAGAAACGCTTCCAAATTAAAACTAATCATCAGAGTCTCAAGCATTTTCTAGAACAACAATTTTCATCCTCGGAGTAACAAAAATGGGTGACCAAGCTATTTGGATATGATTATGAGATCATTTAAAATAAGGGAAAATAAAATGTTATTGGTGATTCTCTTTATAGGAAGTATGAAGATGAAGGGTCCCTCTTTTTTCTTTCATTCCTTGTACCATATTGGCTCCAAGTTGTTCACCAAAAATGGCTGCAAGACCCCAAAATTTATTGCATGATCCAACAATTGCAAGACAATTCTACAGTTTCACCAGGGTAATCTTGGCAAAATGATGAGCTTCACTACAAAGGTCGTTTGTATTTAAGGAAACAGTCGCAACTTAAATCTACGGTGCTTTTGGAGCTTCATGCTTCCCCCATAACTAGGCATTCAGGGTTTACCAAAACCAATGAAAGGGTCAAATGTTCTTTTCTCTGGGATGGTATGAAACATGACATCTACACCTTTGTGTCTGAATGTGATGTTTGTCAACACAACAAGGGAGAAATAGTCAAGGCCCTGGGCATGCTACAACTGCTCTTGATTCCACTAGCTATTTGGAAGGATATTTCTATGGATTTCATTGTTGGCTTACCTAAGGGAAATAAGTCAGTCATCACAGTGGACTAGTTGATCGTATTTCCAAATATGCTCACTCACGTGCTCTTCAACACCCATTCACCGCATCCATAGTGGCTCAAATTTTCATGGATAATATCTTCAAGCTTCATGGCATGCCTCATTCTATTGTCTCTGACAAAGATCTCACTTTCACCAACAATTTTTGGAAAGAATTGTTCAGGCTCCAGGGAATCCAATTGCATCTCAGTATCGCCTATCATCCCCAGACTGATGGCCAAACTAAAGTTGTGAACAAGTGTTTGGAAACGTATTTGAGGTGTTTTGTATATGATAAAAAAATAAGTCGGCTCAGTGGTTACCCCTAGCTGAATGGTGGTACAACACACCTTACCATACGACTACTCCCATGACTCCTTTTGAAGAAGTATATGGAAAAAAGACACTATTTGTTCTCTCATACATGCTAGGTGTCTCGAAGGTTCAGGAGGTTGACAAAAATATTGCAGTCCACGAGGCCATTCTACGTACCCTCAAACCAAATTTGGCCATGGCTAGAATCACATGAAGCAACGAGCATATCAAGGTCGTTCTGAATGAAAATTTGTTGAAGGGAACCATGTGTTTCTTCATTTGCAACCTTATAAGTAGACTTCACTCAAAGTTGACCACTATCAGAAACTTGCTCCCAAATTTTATGGTCCTTATACAATTCTCAAGCGAATGGGGCAGGTGGCCTACTAGTTAGCTTTTCCAAGTCATTCTAAGCTCTATCCCATTTTTAATGTCTCATGCTTAAAGAAGGTGATTGGAAATAAGTGCCACACTCAAACCAGTCTCCCTGGGTTGGATTAAGAAGGTTCCATTTGGTTGTAACCACAAGCAATATTTGACGAGCGTGAGTGTTGTCTTCCTCAGTGCACCATCAATGAAGTGTTAGTGCAGTGGAAAGATACAACTCCAGAAGATGCCACTTGGGAAAAGATCACCATTCTGCAACAATTTCCCCATCTCAAGCCTTGAGGACAAGGCTATTCTTCAAGCGCGAGGGCATGTTAGGGACCTATCCTCCATAACCCCTCACATAGGTAGAATAATATATTTCCATGTAATAAAGGTCAGTATTAGTTAATAAGGCCTATTTAATAAATGTGAACAAGTCAATGTAAGAAGACCTAATAGAATCTTCCGCTTCTAGAAGGATCTTTCTCTAGAATGATCTTTAAAAGATAGAATTAGTATAAATAAGAGTAGGATGCATGATAAGTCTTTTTTTTGAGAATTATTGTAATAGAGCTCTGCTCTTCTAGAGGTTGCACCCTTGAATAGGCAAGTGAACATTGCTTTCTCTGAATAAAAGTATCATTATTGGTGTTGCTCTTCTCAATATTTTGTTGTTCCATTGATATATGTTGAATATTCATGTTTCTGTATATTATATTACATCTGGTACCTTACATAAATAATAACTGGTTCATAATTTATTTCAGAGATTTTTGTTGCCTTATATTATAATAAGAGGTTGTCATTATTTGTTGGTTTTATTATAATTTTTGTTGCTAATATGATTATATTTTAAGAAATTTTGATAAGTAATGTTCCAACACTTCACCTGCAACACCAATTTTAGGAACATAGACTAATGCAATTTTTGTATTGCTATCAGTGTCTTTGAAATGATGACATGCAATATTGTAATTCAAACTTATACATGAATTCAAATATATACACCAAAAACTTTTCAATGAAGACATCACCACTATGACACTCGTTAACAATAAAATTATAATAAATTTTGTCATCTCTAAAAAAAAATCATACAACTAATCTTTAAATAAATATATAATTAACTCACTATTTTTTAAATCTATATAAAATTCTATAAATTATTATATATCACTATTAAAAGGATGTACGAGTTGCTTTGCAAATCTCTTGGGTATATTTTTAATTTAGAAAAATATTTTTAATTTTAATATGAAGTTGTGCAACTTTCTATAATATTAATCTCTCTTATGTAGTACATTATTGACATTAAAGATCAAATTCGTCTAAATTCGACGTTTTTGCAACCGAAGGGGGTCGTGCTGATGTGACATAATAACAAATAAAAGAAAACTAATGAAATCGGCAATGGCTATGCACTCAAATTGGTGACGTGTTCAAATTGATTACGCTATTGAAACTTTTATAGATGTGACTTAGTGCAGCTTATCACATAAAGACGCCCCTTTGGTATTATCACACTTTTGTTTTTAGTGTTGAGTTATGGAGCCTTATGTACTTTTCTTTAGAGTGTGAAGTTATTAAACTTTATTACTTTTGTGGGCTTGAATATGGATAATAATATTTTATCGGTTTGGATGTTGATATTAATAGGTTATTTATAGGTTTGAGAATGGACTTTTGTCATAAAAGTAAAGATTTCTACAAAATTTTCTTATTTAGGTTGAATAAATTGCTACTTTTAATTATATAAATTTTTGTTTGAATTTCATTTTAAAAAATTAGTCTGACTTGTTTTAAGTGAATATTTTGTTAATTATTAAAATGTATGGTATAATGAAATAGAACATTGAAATTCAAATCAAGAGTTACGATGGATTGTGTAGGAGTGTAATGTATTCATTCTAGTATTGGGTTTTAATATTTTTTACTATGATAATATTTCACTAACCTTGTCAGGAGTAGATGAATTGGAAAAGTGTGGTTTGCTCCTTGGATTGCGTGAGGATGTCAAAACCTATTGAGGTTAATGCTCTTTATTTTCACAAAGAGAATCTCATCCATAAACACATATATAGACACACACTTGATGGGAGAGATAACATTCTTACAATGGGCTAGGTTCAAGTATTAATGGGAATATAGATCTCATAATGACTTAGATTCAAGCCTTAGATAATCATACCACTGTCATAGTGAATATAGATCCCATAATGACCTAGATTCAAGTTTGGATAGGCATACCACTGCCATACTGACATAGGTTTAAGCTTTGATAGGTGTAAAGTCATGTGTTGGTATATTCAAGGATATTGAGGGGGGTGAATGAGTATAAACAATTTATCACCTTTTCTAATTATAATTGCAATTTAAGATATCATATATTTCAACAAACAACCACAGATACACAGTGCACAAGGATTTTACGTGGAAAACTAAATGGGAGAAAATCACAAAACACTTTTAATATATCAGCAGATTGCATCTACTGAAAGCACCAACTTTCAAGATTCTCTAGCACCAATTGGAAGGAGGCATAAACCCCATGAATTTTCTAGCACCAACTAGAGGGAGGCACCAACCCCCTTGTGAGCACCAACTCACACTTCTCAGGAACCAACCTACAAACTTAAGACACCAATCTTCCCATGCACCACCCAACCACCCTTGGTTCAAAAATTATTCAAAAATATTCTTTACAAAATTCACAAAAG
>JZKD02S0407390.1:0-18102 GCA_000966675.3 Picea glauca | reverse complement strand
GGGGCCTTATTGGTTGAATTTCCTTCATGGCTTGACATGTTTAAGCTATAGGATCTACCCTTAGATAAAAGGGGTCGGCTCTGATACCAATTGTTGGACAACTGAGAGGGGGGGTGAATCATTTGTTATCATGCTTATTTTAAACTCTTTACAAAGCACTCAATGACAATCACAATAATGCATGGAAATATGCAATAACACATTCAACATCAGTCACACATATGAGATACACAGAGACAGATATTTCCTGAGGAAACCCATAAAGGGTAAAAACCTCTTCTTCTTTATATGATAAGTAATCTATACATTCTTTACTTATCATACATATGAGCACCAACTCATAATGAGGCTGCAACCTCTGTTTTGCAAGTTGCTACTTGCTGGTAGCACCAACTCTCTAGTTTCTCTAGCACCAACTAGAAGGAAGCACCAACTCCCTGGTTTCTCTAGCACCAACTAGAAGGAAGCACCAACTCCCCAAGTGTTCCAGCACCAACTGGATGGAAGCCACAACTTCCAATCATACAAGCACCAACCTATAAAACAGAGAACAACAGTTCTCCCTTGCACCACCCTGCCACCCTGGTTTCTTTGGTTGCAACCAGATGGAAGATACAACTCCCTGTGTTCAAGCACCCACTTAAACCTATGAGGACAACAGTCCTCCCTAGCACCTCCCTACCACCCTGGTTTATAAATATTTTTCTCTTAAAACTTATTACAATGATATAAAGTTCTTCAAAGGCTTACTAGTCTCATCATTGTTCTGCTACACTACGTTGCTCTGTCTGCATCAGTGTCTTCTGCAAACTCCTCTTACACTTTATGTTCTTCTATCACTTCTGCTCCGTGTGCCATGTCCATTCAATGCACCTCACCTCTTCTATGCAGTTCTACTGCTGCTGCGCTCTGCCTCCTTCTTCACATGTCCATCCCCCTCAATAACAACCCCTCCATCTCTTCTTTGTTCAACATTCTTATTGTCTCTGTCCTTCTTCTGCATGCAATATGTGCCATACTTTGCATCCTCTCACAACACCAATGTTCTCCACACCGGGGTGTTTACTCTCCCTCTGCCTTCCACTGCTTCCTCCCCTTGATATCAACTTCACCTCTCTCTCTTGCCTCTCCTACCCATATCGATTCCTCTACTTGATCATCATCACAATTCTTCAGTTTCTTTGGCGGTTCCACCCACACATCCAACATCACTGGGTGATATGCTGAGATTCCTCATCCTTTCTAGCAGTTGAGACTCTTTGTCTTCTCTGGCAAAGTTGAGCTTATCCTTTCTGTTTCAGCTACAAGCTTCAATGCTCTTCCATCTGTCAATCGCCTGTATGAATAGTCTTCATTCCACTAGAAGATGCTTTGAGACTCTTCATATTCTCTGGCGATCACACTGAGGCCTCCTTGAGTCCTCTGATAGAGACTATCAGTCATTTCTAGAAGTTACACTGTGAAGTGCAACAATAGCCCTCCGTTTATATTCAAAATCATCTTCACCGTTGGATTGACTTCATAGGCTCTTGCATTTATTTTGCCATTTCTCACTTCGGCATTTCGGGATCACCGTGGTGAATATTTCGTTGCACTCCATGTACAGATCCATGAATCTCTGAAATGGAGCTTGGATTCTATAACTCAGCTCTCCATCTCTTGAAAATGTGACCACCAGTGGTGACCGAGTGCTTATATATAGAGCGCTTTCGCGATTTTTCATTTTGGCACTTCGACGTTCCTATGGTAAGGATTTATTTATGCTTCACGTATCAATCCCTGAAACTTCGAAATTAAGCTTAGTTGGTCTAGCTCCTTCCTCCATCTTCCGTCAATGTGACCAATCATTGTGACCACAGGCTGAGCCAAAATGTGTTTCTCATTTCGGCATTTCAGCAATCCTGTTGTGAGGCATCTTGACTCTCCAAGTTGCAATCTCTGAAACTCCAAAAAAGGAGCTTAGCTAGACTAGCTTTGATCATTTCAGCATTTCGCATTTTGGCCTTTTGCGATTTCTCATGTCGTGAATTCCTGTTGCGAAGCATATCGACTCTCCAGGTTGTGATCTCCGATATATCCTCCATGTCACAATTTCGCATTTCAACATTTTTCGATTTCCCATATCGCGAGTTCGAGAGGTTAGGGAACCCCGTTATTTTGAATTTCTAGTCAGCGAAATGATGATATGTCGTCACGTTTCCTATGGACCCAACGGTCCATATCTTGTTGTGAATTTGACACTTCACTAGCCTTCCTTGTGCCTGATTCGAGATTTCGACGTTTCTCATTTCGCCGCTTCGAGACTCTTGTGATGAAGAGTCTTGTCACTTGATTCTTCCAACTCCCAGTATCCAAAGCTCTGAAATGGATTTGGATCAACGGTCCACACTCTAGATGATTCGACGATCCAGATCTCTTCGTAATTTCACATATCACGATTTCGGTAGTCTGGTTGTGAGTGTTCTTGATACCTCCAAGTCCCGGTATCCGAACCTTCGAAATGGAGTCGGATCAATGGTCTAGATCAAACCTTGATCCGATGGCTAAGATTATTTCACGATTTCACATATCGCGATTTCACATTTCGCGACTTTGGGACTCCTGTAGTGAGAGTTATTGACATCTCCATCTCTCGGTATCCGAAACTCCGAGATGGAGTCGGATCAACACTTCGATCTTGCCATTGGATCATCGTTGTTGATATTCCTTTCCTGCTTGTTTTCCATCAACTGAACAAGCACACACTTGCACTGTGTGCACCTCTGCACTATCTCTTCTGGTCTTCACGATCTTGCTCTGATGCCTGTTTGGCACATTATACCTATACTCCAACCATCATCATTGTTGTACTTTCCTGTACACTTGCCATCGTTGTTGTTGTTCTTTCCTGTAGACATGCCATCGTTGTTTATGTTCTTTCCATCAATGACAAGCATACACTGCCTATAAAACATGGAAACACATATAACAACATATATCATTAACAAGTCATCATCACAAGGACCACATTATGTATGTACAATTTTCATTTTATTACGGACTACAATCCTTAGGGTTTTCAACAACAATTGAATAGAGTACAACTCTACAAGAGCACCAAATCTATAATGCAAGACTCAACTTACACACTTAGCACCAACTAAGATGAGGTAACAATCTTCAACAAATGTCAATTTTTTAACAGGTACGCAACTTGTCGATAGTTCAACACGTGTATGTACACACCCTGCCAGTTGTGCAGCCCGCGTATGTACGCGCTCTGGCTCACTATAGCTTGCATACGCTTTCAGAAACCAGGGTTTCTGAAACTTCAAATTTTTGGCCCTTAAGACTCTTTCTCTTCTGTCACATCCACTTCTAATCTTGTCACTGTACTATCTGAACCATAACCAATCTCAACACATCTATGTTCTTCCACAACAAACTCATGCTCCTCAACCTACAATATGAGTACTACTCATCATGTATAAACAACCAATATACTATAATCATATCGGTATTGAATCATAAGAGTGTTTCTCGCTGTATCAGCCAATACAAACCACATCACAACAACCATACCAAGAATGCCTTAATAATTCACTACACAATAAGCAAGAGTATCCATCGAGACATCAATGTAACCATACCAAGGTTTCTACGGCATATCTGAGCCCATAGAATGCAGATATGGAACCTTCTTTAGTCTTTAAGAGCCTGTCATCAACTCAACCACAAGTATTCATGACTTCATCCACTGTACGCGCCATGTCCTCATTCAACCCACGTATGTACGCGCCCTGGCTCACTGCAACTCGCATATACCTTAGAAACTAGGGTTTCTGAACTTCTGAGACTTTTTCCGTCATGATATCAGACTTTTCGGAACTTTGATGCGCCCATGAGATTCTCTATATCTCCTCTCTCTCAGAATATATCTTCAATACATCCTTAAGAGATGCACAAGAGATCTCGCAAAAGATACCCTTACACAAGAGACCCTTGCCTCTTATTTAAACTCTCCAAGTAGCTTCCTTAGAAGAATCTTCTAGGTGACTTAACCCACTTCTAGGTCACTTAACCCACTTCTAGGTCACTTAACCCATTTCTAGGTCACTTAACCTATTTTCCTCATTTTAGGGTTAACCACTTTCCATAAATAGAAAGTTCTCCATTTCTTTGTCATTAAATATTCCTCCTTGACTTTGTCACCTCATTTTACCATTTAAATAATAATTTCTTCTTTTCAAGCATTTTGATTTCTTTGACCTCTTGGGGCTTCATGGGGGTCCTTCATCTTCGTAGGGCCATAAATATCAAACCATGATGAGTTATTTTCACCTTGGAAAATAATAATGAAGAGGAAGTGGAGGCATCTACACAAAGAAATGAGGAAGCACTTGAACTTAAAAGAGCAGGAAATAAAGGTTGAAATTGTGCACAACATTGATTCAGACATGTGAAAAATATTTTTTTCATTCATTGGCATGGTTTTCAACACCTAAAACCCTAAATATTGTAGGTTACATTAAGAATAAAAAATCCATTGTGCTCATTGAATCGGGTAGTACCCATAACTTCATTGATAAAAGATTAGTAGAGCGCCTCAATTATTTTGTATATCCTATGACAAATTTCCAAGTTTTGGTTGCTAATGGGGGGAGTATTGATTGTGTGGGAAATTCCACAACATTAAAATAAGTATGGGAGAATATAACCTGGAAATCACAATGTATTTCATTCCCATTGGAGGTGTAGATGTTGTTCTAGGGATTCAATGGTTGAGGACATTAGGTACAATTTCTACAAATTATAACGAATTATTCATGAGATTTGAATTGGAAGGAATTCAATATGAACTCAAAGGGTTAAAATATGGACCTTCTCAAGCTATCAACTATCATAGAATGGAAAAGCTCTTAAAAAAGGGTAGCAAGGGAGTTATGGTTAAACTTTATTCTATTGAAGTTAAGCAGGAAGATGAAAATATTCCAGAGGAATTAAGATGCACATTGAAAAAGCACTATAGGGTCTTCCAAGAAATTCCTAAAGGTATACCTCCATATAGATATAATGAACATTGAATTGAACTAATATTATGAAGTACTCCTCCTAATAAAAGGTCTTATATATATCCTCATCAACAAAAAGGGGAGATTGAGAAAATAATACAAGACACGCTGAATTCGAGTATTATTCAACCAAGAAAGAGTTCATTTTGAGCTCTAGTAGTGATGATGAGAAGAAAACATAATTTTTGGAGGACATGTCCTAATTATATATATCTAAACAAAATCACCATAAAAGGATAAATTTCTTATTCCAAATATTGATGAGCTATTAGATGAGTTTCATGGAGTGGATTATTTTACAAATCTAGATCTTAAATCAGGATACCACTAGATCAAATTAAGAAAATATGACATTCCCAAAACAACTTTTAGAACTCATGATGGGCACTATGAGTTCTTGGTCTTGCCTTTTGGGTTGACTAATGCTCCTTTGAATTTTAAAATTCTTATGAACAAAATTTTTCAACCCCATATTATAATGTTTGTGTTGGTTTTCTTTGATGATATACTTGTCTATATAAAATCATGAGAAGACCACATTAAACATTTGGATAAAGACTTGAAAAATCTTGAGAAAAATCAATTGTATGTAAAAAGATCCAAATGTTATTTTGGGAAACAAGAAGTAGAATATTTGGGTCATATTGTTTCAAGGGAAGGGGTTAAGGTGGACCCTCAAAAGAACCAAGCTATTACAAAATGGCATACACGGAGAATTAAGAGTCTTAGAGTATTTTTGGGTCTTACAGGATATTATCAAAATTTTGTTAATAATTATGCATGCATTGTAGGCCCACTCACATATCTCTTGAAGACAAATTCATTTGTATGGAATGAAAAGGCTACTTTGTAATTCTCTCTCTTAAATGATGCCATGCCTTATACACCAGTATTGGAAACATATAATGTCGGTAAAACATTCATAGTAGAATGTGATGCATCAGGACTAGGAATGGGAGCAACACTGACACAAGAAGGGATACCGTTTGATTTCGAAAGAAAACAACTCAAGGAAAAATTTGGCGAAATCTACATATGAAAAATAAATGGAATAAATTNTCTCCCTCTGCCTTCCACTGCTTCCTCCCCTTGATATCAACTTCACCTCTCTCTCTTGCCTCTCCTACCCATATCGATTCCTCTACTTGATCATCATCACAATTCTTCAGTTTCTTTGGCGGTTCCACCCACACATCCAACATCACTGGGTGATATGCTGAGATTCCTCATCCTTTCTAGCAGTTGAGACTCTTTGTCTTCTCTGGCAAAGTTGAGCTTATCCTTTCTGTTTCAGCTACAAGCTTCAATGCTCTTCCATCTGTCAATCGCCTGTATGAATAGTCTTCATTCCACTAGAAGATGCTTTGAGACTCTTCATATTCTCTGGCGATCACACTGAGGCCTCCTTGAGTCCTCTGATAGAGACTATCAGTCATTTCTAGAAGTTACACTGTGAAGTGCAACAATAGCCCTCCGTTTATATTCAAAATCATCTTCACCGTTGGATTGACTTCATAGGCTCTTGCATTTATTTTGCCATTTCTCACTTCGGCATTTCGGGATCACCGTGGTGAATATTTCGTTGCACTCCATGTACAGATCCATGAATCTCTGAAATGGAGCTTGGATTCTATAACTCAGCTCTCCATCTCTTGAAAATGTGACCACCAGTGGTGACCGAGTGCTTATATATAGAGCGCTTTCGCGATTTTTCATTTTGGCACTTCGACGTTCCTATGGTAAGGATTTATTTATGCTTCACGTATCAATCCCTGAAACTTCGAAATTAAGCTTAGTTGGTCTAGCTCCTTCCTCCATCTTCCGTCAATGTGACCAATCATTGTGACCACAGGCTGAGCCAAAATGTGTTTCTCATTTCGGCATTTCAGCAATCCTGTTGTGAGGCATCTTGACTCTCCAAGTTGCAATCTCTGAAACTCCAAAAAAGGAGCTTAGCTAGACTAGCTTTGATCATTTCAGCATTTCGCATTTTGGCCTTTTGCGATTTCTCATGTCGTGAATTCCTGTTGCGAAGCATATCGACTCTCCAGGTTGTGATCTCCGATATATCCTCCATGTCACAATTTCGCATTTCAACATTTTTCGATTTCCCATATCGCGAGTTCGAGAGGTTAGGGAACCCCGTTATTTTGAATTTCTAGTCAGCGAAATGATGATATGTCGTCACGTTTCCTATGGACCCAACGGTCCATATCTTGTTGTGAATTTGACACTTCACTAGCCTTCCTTGTGCCTGATTCGAGATTTCGACGTTTCTCATTTCGCCGCTTCGAGACTCTTGTGATGAAGAGTCTTGTCACTTGATTCTTCCAACTCCCAGTATCCAAAGCTCTGAAATGGATTTGGATCAACGGTCCACACTCTAGATGATTCGACGATCCAGATCTCTTCGTAATTTCACATATCACGATTTCGGTAGTCTGGTTGTGAGTGTTCTTGATACCTCCAAGTCCCGGTATCCGAACCTTCGAAATGGAGTCGGATCAATGGTCTAGATCAAACCTTGATCCGATGGCTAAGATTATTTCACGATTTCACATATCGCGATTTCACATTTCGCGACTTTGGGACTCCTGTAGTGAGAGTTATTGACATCTCCATCTCTCGGTATCCGAAACTCCGAGATGGAGTCGGATCAACACTTCGATCTTGCCATTGGATCATCGTTGTTGATATTCCTTTCCTGCTTGTTTTCCATCAACTGAACAAGCACACACTTGCACTGTGTGCACCTCTGCACTATCTCTTCTGGTCTTCACGATCTTGCTCTGATGCCTGTTTGGCACATTATACCTATACTCCAACCATCATCATTGTTGTACTTTCCTGTACACTTGCCATCGTTGTTGTTGTTCTTTCCTGTAGACATGCCATCGTTGTTTATGTTCTTTCCATCAATGACAAGCATACACTGCCTATAAAACATGGAAACACATATAACAACATATATCATTAACAAGTCATCATCACAAGGACCACATTATGTATGTACAATTTTCATTTTATTACGGACTACAATCCTTAGGGTTTTCAACAACAATTGAATAGAGTACAACTCTACAAGAGCACCAAATCTATAATGCAAGACTCAACTTACACACTTAGCACCAACTAAGATGAGGTAACAATCTTCAACAAATGTCAATTTTTTAACAGGTACGCAACTTGTCGATAGTTCAGCACGTGTATGTACACACCCTGCCAGTTGTGCAGCCCACATATGTACGCGCTCTGGCTCACTATAGCTTGCATATGCTTTCAGAAACCAGGGTTTCTGAAACTTCAAATTTTTGTCCCTTAAGACTCTTTCTCTTCTGTCACATCCACTTCTAATATTGTCATTGTACTATCTGAACCATAACCAATCTCAACACATCTATGTTATTCCACAACAAACTCATGCTCCTCAACCTACAATATGAGTACTACTCATCATGTATAAACAACCAATATACTATAATCATATCGGTACTGAATCATAAGAGTGTTTCTCGCTGTATCAACCAATACAAACCATATCACAACAACCATACCAAGAATGCCTTAAGCATTCACTACACAATAAGCAAGAGTATCCATCGAGACATCAATGTAACCATACCAATGTTTCTACGACATATCTGAGCCCATAGAATGAAGATATGGAACCTTCTTTAGTCTTTAAGAGCCTGTCATCAGCTCAACCACAAGTATTCATGACTTCATCCACTGTACGTGCCATGTCCTCATTCAACCCACGTATGTACGCGCCCTGGCTCACTGCAACTCACATATACCTTAGAAACTAGGGTTTATGAACTTCTGAGACTTTTTTCGTCATGATATCAGACTTTTCGGAACTTTGATGCGCCCATGAGATTCTCTATATCTCCTCTCTCTCAGAATATATCTTCAATACATGCTTAAGAGATGCACAAGAGATCTTGCAAAAGATACCCTTACACAAGAGACCCTTGCCTCTTATTTAAACTCTCCAAGTAGCTTCCTTAGAAGAATCTTCTAGGTGACTTAACCCACTTCTAGGTGACTTAACCCACTTCTAGGTCACTTAACCCATTTCTAGGTCACTTAACCTATTTTCCTCATTTTAGGGTTAACCACTTTCCATAAATAGAAAGTTCTCCATTTCTTTGTCATTAAATATTCCTCCTTGACTTTGTCACCTCATTTTACCATTTAAATAATAATTTCTTCTTTTCAAGCATTTTGATTTCTTTGACCTCTTGGGGCTTCATGGGGGTCCTTCATCTTCGTAGGGCCATAAATATCAAACCATGATGAGTTATTTTCACCTTGGAAAATAATAATGAAGAGGAAGTGGAGGCATCTACACAAAGAAATGAGGAAGCACTTGAACTTAAAAGAGCAGGAAATAAAGGTTGAAATTGTGCACAACATTGATTCAGACATGTGAAAAATATTTTTTTCATTCATTGGCATGGTTTTCAACACCTCAAACCCTAAATATTGTAGGTTACATTAAGAATAAAAAATCCATTGTGCTCATTGAATCGGGTAGTACCCATAACTTCATTGATAAAAGATAAGTAGAGTGCCTCAATTATTTTGTATATCCTATGACAAATTTCCAAGTTTTGGTTGCTAATGGGGGGAGTATTGATTGTGTGGGAAATTCCACAACATTAAACTAAGTATGGGAGAATATAACCTGGAAATCCCAATGTATTTCATTCCCATTGGAGGTGTAGATGTTGTTCTAGGGATTCAATGGTTGAGGACATTAGGTACAATTTCTACAAATTATAACAAATTATTCATGAGATTTGAATTGGAAGGAATTCAATATGAACTCAAAGGGTTAAAATATGGACCTTCTCAAGCTATCAACTATCATATAATGGAAAAGCTCTTAAAAAAGGGTAGCAAGGGAGTTATGGTTAAACTTTATTCTATTGAAGTTAAGCAGGAAGATGAAAATATTCCAGAGGAATTAAGATGCACATTGAAAAAGCACTATAGGGTCTTCCAAGAAATTCCTAAAGGTATACCTCCATATAGATATAATGAACATTGAATTGAACTAATATTATGAAGTACTCCTCCTAATAAAAGGTCTTATATATATCCTCATCAACAAAAAGGGGAGATTGAGAAAATAATACAAGACACGCTGAATTCGAGTATTATTCAACCAAGAAAGAGTTCATTTTGAGCTCTAGTAGTGATGATGAGAAGAAAACATAATTTTTGGAGGACATGTCCTAATTATATATATCTAAACAAAATCACCATAAAAGGATAAATTTCTTATTCCAAATATTGATGAGCTATTAGATGAGTTTCATGGAGTGGATTATTTTACAAATCTAGATCTTAAATCAGGATACCACTAGATCAAATTAAGAAAATATGACATTCCCAAAACAACTTTTAGAACTCATGATGGGCACTATGAGTTCTTGGTCTTGCCTTTTGGGTTGACTAATGCTCCTTTGAATTTTAAAATTCTTATGAACAAAATTTTTCAACCCCATATTATAATGTTTGTGTTGGTTTTCTTTGATGATATACTTGTCTATATAAAATCATGAGAAGACCACATTAAACATTTGGATAAAGACTTGAAAAATCTTGAGAAAAATCAATTGTATGTAAAAAGATCCAAATGTTATTTTGGGAAACAAGAAGTAGAATATTTGGGTCATATTGTTTCAAGGGAAGGGGTTAAGGTGGACCCTCAAAAGAACCAAGCTATTACAAAATGGCATACACGGAGAATTAAGAGTCTTAGAGTATTTTTGGGTCTTACAGGATATTATCAAAATTTTGTTAATAATTATGCATGCATTGTAGGCCCACTCACATATCTCTTGAAGACAAATTCATTTGTATGGAATGAAAAGGCTACTTTGTAATTCTCTCTCTTAAATGATGCCATGCCTTATACACCAGTATTGGAAACATATAATGTCGGTAAAACATTCATAGTAGAATGTGATGCATCAGGACTAGGAATGGGAGCAACACTGACACAAGAAGGGATACCGTTTGATTTCGAAAGAAAACAACTCAAGGAAAAATTTGGCGAAATCTACATATGAAAAATAAATGGAATAAATTGTACATGAAATAAAAAAAATGGTGACAATATCTCATTGGGAAGCACTTTAAAGTCAAGACAGACCATGATAGCCTAAAGTAATTTTTGGAGAAAATATTGTCGTCAGAAGAGAAACAWWAATGGGTACAAAAAGGTGAGTGGTTTGATTTTGAAGTAATCTACAAAAAGGGGAAGGAYAATGTAGTAGTAGATGCTCTTTCTAGAATATAAGAAGCCTCAAACTTATATTCTATTACATATTCTATTGCTATGTGGTTGGAAKAATCTCACCATGAATGGAAAAATGAGAACAACACTAAAAAAAAATATGATGTATAAAGGGAGTGATGAACTCTATGGAACATTGGGAGTGGAAGAGAGATATACTTTGGTACAAGGGTAGGATAATTTGTATGCCCTCAATCAAAGTTGAAGCAACAAATATTAAGGGAGTCCAATGACTCGACAATGGCAGGACATGCAGGGTTCCTTAAAACAAATCAAAGGATCAAAACAAATTTATTTTGGGAAGGAATGAATAAAGATATTCAAAACTTTGTAAGAGAATGCCAAGTTTTTTGAAGAAATAAAGTACATATAGAAAAATATCTAGGGTTACTTTAGCCATTACACATACCTAATAAAATATGGGAAGAGATATGAATGGACTTCATTACAAGGTTACCAAAATATGAAGGTACGGATGCCATTTTTTTGGTCATTTATAGACTCATAAAATATGCATATTTTTGTGGAATTCAAAGTACATATACAACAAGACAAGTGGAAGAAGTGTCCATGAAGGAAATTCATAGACTTCATGGTATTCTTAAAGTAATAATAAGTGACAGAGATCTAAAATTCACAAGAAAGTTTTGAAAATAATTATGGAAGATGAGTGGAATAACACTAGCTATGAATTCAACATATCATCCATAAACAGATGGTCAAACATAAATAGTTAACAAATGTTTAGAGAGTTATCTACTATGTTATTATTCAGACAAACAATATCAATGGATCAAGTGGCTTCCTATGGAAGAATGGTGGGATCCTTTATGGATAACCAACTCCTAGTATATCATACTTTTTTCATGAAAGTCCAAAGTATAGGAAATAGAGTCACATATGGAGAATACTAAAGAAACTTTGGCAATTCTTAAGGAAAACCTTCAAATGGTTCAAAACAAGATGAAACAAGAAGCATATCAACATCGAAGTGAAAGATAATTTGAGGAGGGTGATTGGTTATTTTTTAGACTACAACCTTATAAGAAATCCACACTCAAGCAAAAGAAGAATCCAAAATTAGATACAAAATTTTATGGACCTGTTGAGGGGTCTGAGATCCCTTTGACTCCACAGTAGGAACCAAACCCACCTTAGAGGCCCAATTAGACTCTACATCATTTTAAGGTGGAATGGTTCTCCAAATATTTCTATATATCTAATTTATCGATGGGATTTACGTGGTGATTGACAAGATATCTTCTTATGAAAGTTCTTCCTTCAGTTTAAACGTTCTCTTTTTGTATTTTCTTTTATTAGATGAGTCTGATAAAATGATATGTGCTAGTATAAACCAATTGGTAGAAGGGATTCTTAACTACTAAAGAAGGTTGATATTGGGATAAACCTCGTGCTCAAGCATGCAGACAAATATATTCACACCTATTACAAGCCTAGTACTAATACGTTAACTTGCTGGTATTTCATCATTGACTGAGATGATGGAAAGATAAATAGTTTTCTTAGCTCTAACATTAATCACACATTAACACAATGATTTTCTTTCCATCATTAAGAAAAAGAACTGCAAAAATTTTGAAACGGATAACTTATCAATAGATTCAAAAACTCTTGTTACAACATCAATTACTGAAATAAAGTTGGAAGTAATTCCTCCTCAATCCAATCACATAACACCTTTGATGAAAAACATAATTTTGTCTCTAGTCCTAAACATGACTTCTCAATTAAGGTTGTTCAGAAATAGTTCAATACCTTGATAAAAGTTCAATCCCTTTATTTATAAAGTTCAATCCCTTTATTTATAAACCATCGCCTCTTGATAAAAGTTCAATCCCTTTATTTATAAAGAATAACTAACTGAAAATAACTGCTACAAGTTTAAGTTAAGTAAAACAAAATATCGCCATGTGGTGCTTGATCTCTTTGTTATCTAAGAATCATCTCATGGTTCTACTGGAGTGGATGTCTCTTCTCATATTCTGACCACTTGATGAAGAGATCCTCGCATGTATTGGCATATGGGAACTTATGTTGGTCCATCAAGGCTGAAAGAATTTATTTCACTTCCACTGCTCGTTCTCTGTATTTGACTATTTTGGAACTCAACCGTTGCAGAACTACACGAGCCTTGTTCAAATGCTCCATAAATTGTTGTATTTGACCTGGCTCCATGCTTGCCACCTGTGCAATCTGTAATTCCCATGTTGTGTCTTGTTCTACATGTCACTTGACTATTCATGCAGGTCGACAAAGTCTTCCGGTGAGCCGAATTCTGGGAGGTCAGTGCCTTTCATCTCCTAATTAATTTTTTCCCTGCTTTTTTCTCACTCGACCCACTTCTTCTGTATCTCCCACTGAGGTTCTTGGTCCATACTTACCCAATATTTGAATGATTTCCTGATCTGAGAGATGTTGTTATCCCTTAACACTCAAATATCGTGCTCTTCTGCGTCTCAACCCTTTTGCACTGCGTTGATGTAATCAATTCTGTATACTTCTTGGTATGATTTTTCATAACACCTTTCCACATCCTTGCAGGTTGTCAGTGCCATAAGGTTATCTTCCTGGAAATTAGTTATACCTACAATGAAAATATGTCGTCCATCTGTAAGATTTGCATAAGAATCTTGGAACTCACTCCTTAGAAACATCGTGGCCTGCATTGATCCGGATTTATGTAGGAATACAATGAAATACAGAAATACACATAAACGCAGAGATGCAGCGGAAATAAGACTTCATTTCATTAATAACAAATGACTGAAATATGTTTACAGACAGAATGGAAATAAACTAGCTAGGGCGCTGGTAGCTTATCTCTGAGAAGAGATGTGGTTGCTACTCGCATCCGTGAGAAGATGATTACAATCAGGCTCTGAAGGCCCTTTTACAATAAATCGGAATGCCAAAAGTCCTAAACATCCAAAAACCTAACCCTGGGAGATGAAGCGCCAAAAGTCATGTGGGCCATGTTTGGGTAAGTTGGTGCATCAACTTCCCGGGGTCGTAACTTTTGCATACGATCTCTGTTTTAGGCGTATGATAGCTCGTTGGAAATATCTATCCGAGACCTACAATGCCCGAGACAAAATGGCATCGTTAGATGCCATTTTGCAACAACAACATACCCAAAAAACATCGTTTAGGGACTCAAAATGGCCCCGGAAGTTCAGGACCCGAAAAAACTGCTAAAAATAGTAAACTGTGAAAAAACTGAAAAACTGAAAGAAGCAATGGTGGGGGTTCAAGTGGAATAGGTGGGTGGCCACCAATATCCACCTGGATCATGCATTGAGTTTTGATAGTATTTTTCCAAATGGTGTAGATTCTCCAACTCCTTTAGTGCAACGACTAGTTCCTTTTCATCTCTCCTTGCTCGATCCAACATGGCATCCATGATATCCATCCCTGCACCAATGAGCTTAGACGTCTTTGCATGTTCTATACTAAGAAACTTCTCCTTCGTGGTGATGAGAATTGAGCTATCCAATGTCAGTCTTCTCTTATTGGTGGTCCTCTTCATGATAACTTTCATCTTCCTGACATAAGTTATCGCCTATATATCGATGACCTCATCAATAAGATCAGGGATTTGTTGTTTTCCCCAGGTTAGAGCATTGCCTAGGCTTCCTGTTGTGTGTATCTTTTCTAGTATTGGTTCCTAGGATTCTTTCATATGCTCTGATGGATCGAAATCTGTTTGTTTTTCATCGACTAGTGAGGCATCGACCAAAATTGAAGAACTAGTAATAGGTTCAGTACTTACTTGGTAATTGGTTGTTGAGGTGTCGATCTCTTGCTGTTAAACTTCCTCTTTTTGACCACCAAATCCTAGCTCATCCCTCGAGCTATATTTTTGGATCTCTGACAGGTCGAGAAAATCAGTGTCTAAGATACTTTCGACCTCATGGTCGCTCTACGGAATGTTTTGAATTGAAGAATCATGATTTGTGGCAGATGTTTTCTCAGGTTCCTTCTCCTCTGTAATCAGTATCGGATTTACCAAGGAGACCTCTGAACTCTCTTGATCATCATAGATAGTTATTAGATCAAACGGGGGGTTTGGTACACCTTTTTCACCTGGCATTTGTGAAACCTCATCTTGGGTTGGAATGTTCACTAGTTATCTAATCTGTGGTGATTGAACTCTAGGTTTTTCTAGACCGATGATTTCCTCAAGTTGTATTGATTCTAATCCCCCTGGATCTTCTCTAATTTTGATTGGGTCATCTGAGTGGATCCTCATCATTTCTATGAGTTGAGGATCATTCTCTAAATAGTCAATTAATCTATGGGCTCCTTATATTAACAAAAACCCTCTCCTTTGTGCCTCTATGGTCTCTACTACTATGATTTCTTCTCTAACCCTAAGATCCTCTTGATCCAATTGCTCTATTGTCTCAACCTGCTTATCCATTCTCATAGCTTTGAACCTGGTCATGTCCAGGTTGGCTTTCCTCTATAATACCTCCTCCCATTCCTAAGCGCATTATGTAAAAATATCATCCTCAAACTTGTGATGCATGTATGGCCAACATGATGATCCTTGTGAAGCGTGTTGGAGGACTAGGCCTTTAGGGTCGTTCTTGTAAAACCGGCCTGTCGGGAACCTAAATTCAAGCTTACTCAATCCTTATGGTTTGTCTTGAGTAGTGTACTTCAGTATATAAACCCCACATGGAATACGTAGGGTATAAATTATCGTTTCTTGTCATTGACTAGACTGGCGTTATATCCATGCAAGATAGTCTAATAACAAATTTATCCTACAATGAGCCAGTTTGGGACATGAGCAGGGAGAAAATGTGGTCCTATGGTGGCCTCGAACACCCTAATATAGGTTGTTTGTTCATCTATATACCAGTGGCCTACCTTCAATATCATTTTCTTGGCTGCCATTGACAACCTTGGGCATTCCTTTTTAAATAAATTGAAATAAACGCGGGTGATGAATTCATCGCAAATAAGGGCATAAGATTTTTTGTACCCATTCTCCCATAATATGATGAAGTAGACATGAACATGCGGTTCTACAACATGCCAACTCAAATTCATCCAGAAAAATACATTCCTCACACAGATTACATCTAACAGATATGAGGCCATGTGGAAAGCAGGTGCTTCTCCTTCTTTCGCTGTCTGAGCCTGTTGTACACTTATGCTCAATTGCTTGGAGATAATTTCTCCCCAGTTGAAGCTACTCCCGAATATCGCCATAGTGTATGCTAGGGGTATCCATGCTTCTAATAACTTGGAGCAATCCTTTTCTCCATATAGTCAGAAGATTAGAGCCAATCTGTGCTTGTGGAACATGGTGATTGATGTAGCCACTTTGTCAAAACCCGTTTCCAAAGCCCCCAAGGTTCCCACACATAGAAAAAAGAATCCTCATTCATGTTTTCTGTATCCAATGGATACACTATATCCTCATTACCAAAAATACCATCCCAACACTATTCAAGCAAGGATGCATAGGAGACAAAGGGCAGTAAATATATTTCAGTTGTAGGAAACTATGCAACAAAAGATGATGCTTATGGATAAATTAAAATAGGGTATTGCTCGGGACCAAGAGGAAATAAGAAAATTACTAGAGGACCAAGAAAAATCTCCTACAATATCTGATTCAGAAGAAGAATGACTAGAAAGGAAAGAGCAACAAAGAGAAGCCATTGCTTTGGCACATGTTCCAGATGAAGCTCTTGAGCTTTTCCCTCGAGAACAAATAAGTAATGAATCTATTGAAATACATTGTTAATGCATAAGAGTGCTTGGATTAAAAGATAGGTTTGTCATTACTATCACTTCAAAGTTGTTTTGATACAAGCTATATTAGCTAGATGCACAAATAGACACGAGATCAATGATCTCATCTGCTAGGTGTAATGTTATCCCTCAATATTTCTGGGAACAACATGAAACTGGATTTAGCGCTATAAATCATGAGCTGATAATATATCAAACATCGAGATGAGAGACTTCCTATCATTCTTAATGGGAGAGAAATTCATTGTACACTACTTACATATTATTTTGGGGTGTGATGTTCTGTTAGGGAATGAATTTGTGAATCATTGGTTACCTTTTATTATAGCTCAAGACAATGTTACATTGCATGTAGGGAATGAATCTATTCAAATTCATGTGAAATTTGAATATGATGAAAGGGTTAATCCAGATCAATAGGATCCATCTCTAGAAATGATCCCTCAATCAGTTGAATAGTTGATGAATATTAAGAAGATATATAAGCTTGCAAATCTTAATGGCCAGTCTGTTTTATAAGCAGTTATTGATAAAATGATTATGCAATGTACTGCAGAGCTTCCAAATGCTTTCTGGAGTAGAGAAAAATACTTTGTGGATATACCATATAGAGAAAATTATTCAGGAACTCCTCAAAAGGCTTCTGCAAATCAAATGTCTCCCGCTAAGATGGACTATTACAAGTAGGAGATTGCAGAACTCCTACAAAGAAAAATCATTGAGCATATCAGAAGTCCATGGGATTGCTCAACGTTTATGTCTACAAGGACTCAGAACAAAAATGTGGAAAACCAAGGATGGTGATCAACTATAAGCCCCTGAATGCAGCATAAATTCCTATCAGGTAAACACTACCCTCAAAAGAAACACTCTTTACCAAAATAGTCAACTATCATATATTCAACAAGTTTGATCTAAAGAGTGGTTTCTGGCAGATTGGAATAGTACCTA